>JAUTBZ010142940.1:0-12605 GCA_032361785.1 Lepetodrilus galriftensis
GGGAGGGAGAGACGGAGAGAGAAGCGAGAGAGAGAGAGAGAGAGAGAGAGAGAGAGAGAGAGAGAGAGCGAGAGAGAGAGACTATTTGACTGTATATATGTAAGATTACTACCATATACTTGCAATGTATAAAGCATATTGTTCCCAGTACAGAGAGCTACACTGTCCATAGCCAGTCCAATGTGTCTAATAGGGATACCGTAGTCATACTCTCATGTTGTCTGTAGCCTACAGCATTGTACCTGGAGACAGTTTGACTATAGGAATTGGAATGTCTCATTCTTATGTATATGAGTCATCCTCAAAAGAAGCCATCTTTTCTGTCCTACGCCTATAAAATTGTTGAAATTAAAAATGTTTAGATTAAATTTGTTTAGATGAAATTATATATAACATAAGAGTAACTATAGCATTTTATTTTGCATATGTATTTTAACCAATTTTACCTTGATTTGTTTTGTTAAAGGGTCCAAATGAGAGACATTTCATTGTCCCAAGGTCTAAAAGTTGAACTTTGGAGGTTTACAGTTCTATGGAAAATGCCAGTAATTTAAAATTCCCATCAATTTATTATATAGCCAATGCTAGATTACTAAGTTAATTGTAAATTTCGTTACAGTTCAACGTAAATAAAAATCTTTGGTCGTTTATGTTAATTTGTTATATCTAGACCACAAATGTACCTCAATTTGAATGCTGAAATGCATTGTTACTGGAAATTTAAGACATGCTATAATGTCACCAAAATGTGGCATATTTTGAGAATGACTCATATACACATAAGCAATGATCTTCCTTAGATTACTAACAATATTTATGAAAATGATAAAAGCACTTGCTAAAACAATTAATAGGAAGAATGTGGGGGAATCTATGCTAGTTATTATTATTTCCTGTATATGCGATAGCGGTATATTTGCATCATATGCTCCACAAAACCATTTTAAAATATTTTATTATTCTGACGATCATTGTTTAGAAATGACACTTTGTGCACATGCATATTGAAAGTGATTCCTCTGCATTGTTTTGTCATTCAAAATCCCAAATGAAAATTTATGACTGGGAAGTGAAATGTTGAGGGGCGATTCTGAATGTTCCACAAAATAATTTTTATAAGTTGACGAATCTTCAACAAAGCTTCCAGGGGATAACATTGATCTTTTATTGCCATCGCACGGTAGACCATAACTTTACAATTACTGTTTATACCTGCAGGAACGAGCCAGCATTGTTCAGAATATAAGACTATAAAGTATGTGTATGTATAAAGTATGTGTATGTTCATGCCTCAAATATCTCCTTATGAGATCAATAACTTTCAATATATCAATATCTGAATATAAATGTATAAAGTCAATCAATATATAAACATATTTTTTATTATGGTGCAAATGTTCTGAATTAATAATTTTGGTTAGGTACAATAAATAAGTGATAATCTACCAAACACGGGTGTCAAATAGTCAGTGCATTTTATGCCAAACTATACATAACATATAGTATACATTTTATGTTTTTAATATCTTGTTTTTGTGTAAAGTGATGTACATCTGCTTTTATTCACTCCCTTTGTAGTGCCATGAACAAGTAGTATATTTGGATTTGGTACAATATTATTATTATTATTATTATTATTATTATTATTATTATTATTATATTTGGATTTGGTACAATATTATTATTATTATTATTATTATTATTATTGTTATTGTTATACAGTCAGACCCCATTATACTGGATACTTCCGTTTTTATTCAAGTCTGACTGGTAAGCGAAACAACTGAATCATCGGATCAATCATTCATCGATTTAAAGTACCGGTATACATGGTATATACCGGTAGTAGGAAATCAATATTGGTTTAAAGTTGACCGGTAAGCGGCGAAACCATGATAACAGAGACTGTTATAACAAGGTCTGACTACTAGTATACTAGTATATGATTATGACAGGGTGTGATTTTCAGAACAATATGAATGGCAAGAACATAAGCAGCTCATTCAAATTCAACAAAATAAAAGAAGTGAAATCAACATTGAAGTCTAAACTAAGAATGACATAATTCTGTAGTCTGTAATCAGCTGGTAGTAAATAAGCTGTGTATTACGGTACAATAGCGCCAAACCACAGTCTACACAGCCAGAAATAGACTGGTAATACCACAGCTCAGAAATAGGATTGTGTTAATAACCCATTTTATATACTAGTATACTTTTAGTTGATAGGCTTATATTAGAAGTAGTGCAAGATCAACCGTGGTTATCTTGCCTATAAATAGCTGCACATTTGATTAACACGGCCAAACTTAAACATACCGGTATGTCATATATCTTCATTTTTGTTTGCAGCGTGCCTACAGTATGTAGCATGTACCCATTTTACCTTGATATATCGATATGCTTAGTGCATGGTATACGGAATTGACTTTTAAAAATAGATGTCATTTTTTAAATATTATATACATGTAGTAGTATATAGCCCATGTGCCAGTGAACTGTTCCACAGAACAATCATAGAACTACAAGAATAAATGTTCCTTAACCCTCTCCCTGCTGAAGGCAACTTAAGTTGCCCGATCACATGCAGAAATAGAACACTTTGATTTTATTCAGCAGGGAGAAGGGAGAAGGTTAAAGCACTACAGTCCTTCTGTGGCAAGACTCCCAGTGAAGGACTGGCGTGATATACAATGCACTCTGTGTTGGCATTGATGACACTATCACTGACACTCACCAGACACTACCTTCTTCTTCTTCTCCTCGCACAGTCTGGACACTTCCTCCACTCTGCGGACGATGATGTACTCCTCCGAGGAGCTGGTGTCTGTGTAAGTGTCCGAGTAGCTCGACTCAACGGGGGTGGCCATCTTAGATCTATGCAACTCTTCACCATCAAGGTCAACTGATGCTCCGGTCAACTTCAACAACCAGCCAATGATCTCTAATTAACTATTCCAGCCAATGATGTCCAATTAACTGTTCCAGCTTTTACCAGCAAATGATATCCAGTCAGCTTCAAGCAGCAAATGATATCCAGTCAGCTTCAACCCACCAATGATGTCTAGTTAACTGTTCCACATGTCAATCACATTAGCATTCAGAATCCCTGTCTGTGTCTAGACGAGATATTGGCATGGGCACAGACAGAATGGTGTCCAATAATTAAACTATATAGCTGGACATTTCCAATAGTCATAAATCAATCACAATTTCTCGAGGTTTCCGTCTCTTCATGTTCGAAATCCATGTTCATAACATCAGAACTATTGCATCACACAGTAGAGGAATATATTGGCAGTATAAAGCTTGAAGAAATGTGTAAATGGTTACCACCCACACTCATAATTTTAATAATAGTGTAATATCCATGATGGCATACGTAGTGAAAACCTCACAGTAATATCACAGACACACGCACTTCCTTGAGCTTAATGAGCACACGTCTTGTAGCATTGCAGTTTTATGTTCCTCTGCTGCAGCTCATGAGATCTGTTTGTAACATTTTCCTATTATAAAATCAATGCATCAAGATTTTGTTTCATTAGATGATGCATTCCACACCACATTCTATTCGATTAAATCCTCATCAATTTCTTGGCCTGATCAGAAACACATCATCTCCATATCAGTGGTTAAAGCAGTTCTTGAGCTCAGAAACACATTTCTTCTGCAATTTCTATATGCATTAATGCTAATTCTTGTCCTCCGAAGCATACTCTCCATATCATTGGTACATATTGAAATCAGTATTCAGATCTGTTCAGTTCCTACCTCCATTCAAGAAGAGTTCCCATGAGTTCTGACCTCAAACCATGACACCGTCAGCAATACATCGCTAACTCCCGATCACAGTGACGTCGTACTCTCGTATAGTTCCCACCAAATCTGCCAACACGCCCCGCCTCCAGACATACATGTATACCGACTATAAGACCTCCTGTCCAGACATCACTTGGAACCTGTCACCTTAGAAGGGCACGGTCAAACTCTGCGTTCCTACAGGCAGTCATCAGATTGGTCTTCAATGGGATTAGGTCTGGCTTGGGGATTATCTCATGATCCTGTGTGATAATCCATCTGGGTGTTGCACCAAGTTAGCCATAATGTCACAACTAAGTGATTTGATACGACACAGAAGTATGTTCCTTCTTCAGAATGGATATCGCTCTGGTTCACCAGTTGGCTCCTTTTGATACAGAATGATGTTGTTTCTTCAGATCCTAAATTTGATGCACCATTGCATTAGTATCTGCTTCTTCTCTTGCCAGGTTCAACTTGGCTTATTTTAATACAGAATTAGTGTTTTTTTCAGATCCTACTTTTGAGGCAGCAACAGTGTTTGGTGTGTTCTAGTCCTCACAGATGCTCAATCCATCACCATCTGAATAAAATAAAAAGAATATATAAATTTACAGAATTAACATTACATTCAGACCAGAGGACTATTATACTGGTGCCCATTGCACGGCGCTCTTGTAGTGCTACAATAGTTGTAACTGGGCTCCCGCTACAATAGAAAGCGTTGACGTTACAATAGTTGTAGCCTACAAGAGCATCATGCAACGGGCACCTGGACATGGCCATACACATTTTATAGCTTAATTGAGGTGACATGTATCAGATTATTTTTCAAGCATTGAGAAGAAACTGGAGATGCTGATGCACTGCTTTTCCAGATTTCTACAGGATGTCTGGAGTAGAGGATGTCTAGAGATGTCTAGAGGACTAGAGGGTGTCTAGACAGGAAGTCTACTCACTCCAGTATGGCCAGCACCAGACAGATGCCCTCCTCCTCCACCTGGATACCCTGGTGAGGCACGTTCTGTTTGTTCAGCTGGACAGAACAATGCGCAACAATTCAGAACATGTCAGAGGATACATAAACTATGAATGAAAGTGTCAACTTTTACTAGAATACAATATATTGTAACAAGTACTTCTGCAATCACTTAACTTTATTAACAGATCCTGAACATCCTTCTCAATAAGGATAATTTCAAAGGATACATAAACTATGAATGAAAGAGGCAACTTGTATTAGAATCCCAACATATTGTAACAAGTACTTATGCAATTGCAAAATGTTGTTAACAGATCCGGAACATTCGGCTCAATGAGAATCTGCTGCTGCTCTTACAACCCAACCACCCTAACCCACTAATGGAATCTTCTCTTACCTCGTCCCCCAGATAGACAAATGGAATCTTCTCCTCACAGGACACAAGCAGGTAAGCCAGCTCTGGGACAAAGTACGGAGACCCCTTCACCTTCTTGTTCTCGGGCTCGTCAATGTCGCTCCCTCCCAGGAAAAGCTGCAGAGAGGAGGAAACAACCCTTCCTTTAGCCAGAAAAATACACTCTTCAATCTGATGCATTGAATTATACAAGAAAAGTGCTTATTTATTCATTGTGAATGCCATTAATAACATTTGCTTAGATAGATTGTCGTTCAGAAATTATTCAAGATTTACAAACAGGTGCACACAATTGAGTAGAAGTTGTACCTTTCTCTTTCTATGTAAACTGTCCATCTGGGTTGCAGTGTAATCCTCTGGAAAGATGTCAGAAGAGCATGTTCAATTGTAATCAAGAAATTCAATGATATATTTTTTTATTTTTTTTATTTTCAAAATAAAATGTTATGGGCAGGTGTGTGTGTGTGTACCTGTGTGTGAATGTGAGGATGCAATGTGCATATGCGTTCATTCATTCACTTAGTATATTATTAAATAAAGAATATTTCAAAATTAAGAAAAGGCATACCAAATATCTTGGTGAAGGGTCCATGTGTGGTGCTGTAGTTGTCGACCTCGATGAACTTGCCGGCGTTGAGGTACAGCTTGACCCCGACATCCTCCGCGATGTTGTCCTCCGTTCCCTCGGCCGTGCATGGCGTGGTCTCCAGGACGTAGTTCTTGTACTCCACCGACCGTGACTTCTTCTCCACCACCTCCACCACCTGCAGGACATTACAGGACAATGTGAGGACATCCAGGGCATTAGAGGATAATTTCAGAGGACATTAAGGGACAATGTGAAAGGATCACCAGGATACGAGAGGACATGGTGAGGACTTCCAATATGAAGATACCGTAACTAAGATAGTAGAGGGCAATTCATATTTGTTCATAGCTTAATTCTTTATTATTTTGTTTGGGGGGAGATCAAAAACAACTATTATGTAATACAGCATGTTTGGCACAGGGAGACTCACCACAAAGAAGTTGGCCTGCTTGGGGACCTTGATGAACAGCTTGTACTTGCCGAGCTGCTCCAGCGGGTGTCCGGCCAGGTTGACGATGGGAAGACTGGGCAGCGTCTGAGCGGGCAGCAGCTGGACCGACTTCTCACACCTCTGCAGGCACAGCTGCATTCTGGGTACAGGAAGTAGGCACTGATCACAGGTCTATATACATACCAGATTGTCATTCCACAATATAGTGCTACAAGAGACTTAGAGTTGTAACTCCCATTACTTTACTATACCGAAGGATGAAAAACTTGCTGCAAAATTATGTTTGAAATAGCAATATTGTGATTTCTGCAGAAAACAAGCCCAGTGTCTGGGGGCTAGAGGTTGTCAATGGTGACTAAATCGAACCCTGAACATATAAATCAGCAGATTTCCATGGAAAATTACTACGCCTGTTCATATATCAGCCTGCATCGATGAAAAAGAAGTTTGTTCCTACCTCAACTCAGTGAAGTACTTGTCCAGACCCCTTCTGTCGGTGTTCAGGCAATTCTCTATCTCCTTCACGGTTGAATGCTCTACAAAACAACACAAACACCACTTATCATCGTCTTTTTAAAAGTCGAGCCTTTAACTAAACCATACAACTATACATCATTAACACAACTGAGATTGAACAGACTACTGATGTTACAAGACACCAGTGTGTTATGTGTTGGCTCATTAGCCGTCAGATAGAAGTGGTTCACTGTGACAGTTATCTCCCCTTACCTAGACACGGCACGGAGGTGATGTATGACCCGCGCTGGATGTCGATTGAGATTCGCAACACCTCGGACGACATGGACGGTGTCAACAAGGGTACGTGGAGGGCCACTGGCATGTCTCGCACCTCACCTATAACAACAGCAACGTGGACGTGAGTGAGTGAGTACATTTGTCTACATTTTCAGCATGTCCCAATGGTTTTCGATATTTTCATATTTTATTTCATATTTTCATATTTTCATATTTTCATATCTATAAAACATGTTGAAAATCAGTAGGATATGTGGAAAATTTAGCTTGTTGCCCAATATAGTTGTGTATACCTGGTTCAGAAGTAGAAAACTTTCAAAATGATAAAATGTGTACTTACATTTGTCATCAACATATCTCTGCATCTCTTTGGCAAATTCCTGGGAAATAAAAAATAGACATAGAATAAAGATTACACAATTTGTAACATTTGTGTAAATTAGGATCTTGGGTCCCTATGGCAGGATGGGTCTAAATCTGTGGCTAAAAATAAGAATCTGGTTACATTGGAGAAAATATCTGGCACGATTGAAATAGACAAGACATATTGGTCTTACTTTCAGTTTGATGTGTGTCCTCACTTCAATCGTCTGCATCAGTAGCTTCTCAATAGACAGCTGGTCGCTCTGAAATAAACGGAGTGAATGACATGGATCACGGGTGTTACAGCAAACGAGCCTTTGAGTAGGTTTCGAGCTTAGTACCTTTGGTTTTCATCCAACTATATTCCACTGTACTACTGCCTCTCCATTAATTAATGCTCCAGCGTCTAGTTCTACAGAACAGGAGCCTGTTGCACGACACTCTTGTAGGCTACAACTATTGTAACGTCAACACTCTATTGTGGTGGGATCCCAGTTACAACTATTGTAGCACCACAAGAGCGTCATGCAAGAGGCTCCAGATGGGAGTTACTACTCATGCAGCATTACAATTCGTTTTGTTGAAAGAGACAACTCTCATAGCGCTACAATCGTTCTGAGGAAATAGGAGTTATGATTCTGAGGTCTCGTAATGCTACAATTGTTCTGTGGAATGGAAGACTGGAAGATTCTCACAGTTCAAGGACAAACTTACAGAAGTCATCTTAAGAACATCATTTGGTCAGTTGTAAAATGACAATACCTTGATGGCGAGTCCAACTTTGTTGCTGTCGTCCGGCGACATGGGTGGACTGTGGCTGATCTGGAGAGGTTTGCCGTCATCGTCATCGCAGACGTGGACACTCAACTTGTATACTAGAAATAGCAGAGAAAATGTAAGTAAAAAGACAACATGAATTTGACTGTCTTCTTTGTTAGTTCAAATAAATAAATTAAATACAATTAAAGTATCCTATATGCATAGACTAATAACCTGTTAATATTTGAAAAGTAATGAAATGACTAATTTCTAGGTTAAGATCTGTCCTTCACCCATGTGACAACAGTAATTAATTAAATGCTCAACAATATTATTAAGTTATAAGTACAAATATATACAATTTGAGCAGAAAGAGATGAATTTGTCTACAAACCTGTGGCATCTTTGTCCTTCTTCAACTGATCTCTGGAAGAAATATTAAAAAGAAAATAATAATCAAACTCTGTATATACATCTACCGATGACAATCAATAATAGTCTAGAGTAACAGTAAATACAGAGGCGGACTTGGGAGACAGTGAGTGATTATGAAGTATAACCTCTGGCGCTGATCAGAAAAGTCCACACAATCAAGCAAAACTGGCTCTGATCAGAAAAGTCCACACAATCAAGCAAAACTGCTTCTGATCAGAAAAGTCCACACAATCTAGCAAAATATGCTTGACTGTGTATTCCTCATCACAACCAACGCACCGAGGTCTATCCTCACCTTTTAAACCGTAGCAAGGAGTATAATAAAAGGTGTGCCCAATACTAGATGCAGGTCCCGCCCACAGTGGTCCACTGGTACTTACCTCCAGTACGAGATGAGGAGACTCCTGCTGAGTGTGTACTCCTCCACCCTCACGCTGTCTCCCAGACGATTGTGGATCAGCCGCTGTGTCTGAAACATACACGTCATGCCGTTGTATACTCCCCAGGGAGTTGAGAAGGCATAACCAATGCACACTAATCCAATGACCTGGGTAGTAGTAGTAGTGTAATGCTTTGAGTATGCACATTGCACATGGAGTCTAGCGTGACATACAAATACACATTATTATTATCATCATCATCGTCATCACCATCATCAACATCATCAACATGATCATCATCGTCGTCATCATCATAATTATTATTAACAAAAATAATATTTATTAATAATAATAATAGACACATTATTGTTATGATTATTATTATTACTGATTGTCTGTGTACTATTACGTTGCACCAGGGATGTTATCAGATAAAATATTATTGATACACAACAATATTGACATTTTCACAACATACCTGAGAGTGAAGAACCTCCAACTGTAAAGACTGACAAAAGGAATCTGTGGCGCTGGTCAAGGTTTTCACACAGAAATATTACAACAGAACATGTCAGGAGTGCTCCCGTCCAGTGCGAGTGAGTGAATATGGAGTTTAACGTTGCTGCGTAAATCCTTCACCCATTTGCGACGAGCTCCCGTCCAGAATAGTGTATATAATAAAATGACAAAAATCCTAATACAATGAGCCCTCGTTACAATTGCTTGAACTAGGCCAGATTCATACTAGCTGGTGGTGCTAACTCACTGGAATATCCTGCCACAGAATATTCAGATTAAAACCTGCCTGTCTGCCTGACTATTCAAAACCTCTTCACTGATTCTCCCTCCCCCCCCCACCCGTATTGGTAACAATTGAAATTCATGTCCGAGCATTCACTCGCTGAAACAATAGCTCATTAAAAAGGATACGTAAGACTTTGTACAGATCGTGCAGGGGCTTGTCATTTTCTAGGAGTCTGTTTTGGGCCAACTGATGAATGTAGTGGATCTGAAGAGAGATGGTTGTAGTGGAGGACATCAATATAGACAGCGAGATGTTGAAAACTTACAGTGCTTGCACAACATTCTTATGAACCAGATAAAAATTGAAGCAGGGTTAAAGCATTAAAATGCCGAGACTGGTCAGAAGATATTTCATATGTAAAATGATAAAATAAGACAGTGTTTTGTGCATGCATTAGGGTGTGGATCTGGAAAGTATCCATTATTATAATTTGTATGTGACAAAAGTCCAAAGAATATTTTACATGAATAAGTTCTTAAAATTATATAAATAAATGTGACAGTGTTTCTTTAAATACCTGCAAAGAATGGACCAAAGACTTGCCATCTGAAATTTAAAGAAAAAAGACATCTTGATATTATTAACTGAAAACATAAGTACTCACATGCATATCCTAATAAATACACAAGAAAATACTAAATTGATTTACTACGAAAACTACGAAAACTTTTTCAGATTGGAACTGTATTGGTGGGAATGCAATAACGTTCTCACCGCCAGTTTCATTGTCTTCCACCAGGATGTCAATATCCAGTAAGCGCCATGGAATTACGGGACTGTCGCCCATCAAGGTCAAGGTCACCTTAAAGAACAGAAGAACAATTATCAATAGGAGCTCTAAACAATTTGCCAATGGTCAGTTACACGACGCATGGAAACAAATCTCGGACAATAATGAAAATGTTATTGAATTTAAAGGTTACAAGATTTCACTTACCTCAAGTTCATGTTCGACAAGGAATTTCACTCTCCCATTTTCTGAAAATCAAATAGTAGGTACACTATCAGGTTCATGTATATATTATATATCAACAGTTGAAAATCAGTAATTTAACTTTCAGTTTAAAATTTTATCCCTGAAAATATATTTTCCAAGAGGAGTTTGCTTTCGCTAGACTTCTCAATAATTTGCAGCTCAGATTACTGAGCGCAGGAGTTGGCATTCGTTAGACCAGACATGGCAACAGACAAATGTGATTTCAGCGGGAAAACAAGCCTGGGGTTTGGGGAATGCAGATCCCAAACTATGCCCAGGGCAAATAAATCTACCTCTGGACAAATAAATTGGCAAATATCAAAAATTGCAACACCTTTTGGACATCTCGATAACTTGCAGTGTGAGTGAATTTGATAATTTGCAGCTTGAACTACTGGTCTGCGTTTCACGAAAGGGGTGTATATATTTACGCCGGACGTAAAGTACGGAGGACATGCAAAGAGTTACATATGGAGTCCGTGCTTTACATGCAGATATACGATCGGCATAAAATATACACCCCTCTCATGAAAAGCAGATCTGATGCTGAAAAATAGAAAAATGTATGCGGACCTATCTTGAGCCTCCTCATCTGGGCGGGGAGCTCAGAGGACACGAGGCGGTACTGAATGACCTGGTTCAGTCTGTGGAGGGTCTGCTTCTTCTCCTGGGGCGTGATCGGGTCTGGGGGCACGATCTTGTCCTGAGAGGGTGGGGGGAGGATACAACGATCATCAATCATTATGTCTGCATCAATTAATTAAATCAATTAATAAATAGCTATATCTCTTTGCATGTAATATTACATATTTATTTTTATTTTTTATAATTTTATACATCTAAACAATAATAAAGGAATAATAAGAATCTAGTATAACAATATGATTGCCGACCACCACCCCCCTACGAGAGTTGTCTACACCCACCCTGATACACGTAGGAAGTCGGGTGTACGTTCCTGTTGTCAGCACATCAATAGCACAGGGCAATGAGAAGCTGGGGAGTCTGAAATGGAAAAATAAAGAAATATTACGATAAATGCATGTAGACTATGTCTGAATATCGGTTTTAAAACTTGGATCGATAATCGGCAGATTAGAATCAACAGAAAATTGATAAATAAATTAATAAATTTCTGCAATCATACAAGTGTACCCAATGGTACTGCCAACAAGTGTAGATTTTAACAAGGGTTGCAAAGTTACATTACCAACATTCTGCAAGAGTACTGTATAGACTGTACAATACCGTATAAACAAACAAGTGAAATTATGCATATCTCCAATTATCTATTAGATAGTACCTGGCTGTGACGAGCGTTTCCCTGGCAACCTTGGCCAGCTGATCAGCAGTGTCCACAAAATACATAGACTGTTGTTCCAAGAAGTTGCAGATGTCCTGAAAGAGGGGGAAAAAAACGTTACAAGTCGTTGACACATTGCAACACAATTACGATATTTCTAGAAATTTGATTGGTTGAGAACAATAATCATTCCGTATCAAATATGTAAAAGAAAAAGGAAAAACCTTTTATTAAATAGCTGAACTACATACCAAAGTATAATCACAATACTGACCAGTGATCATGATAAAATATTTTAATTTACATGTCCTAAATCATAAGAAGAAATATATTTTTAATTCATTAAAACTTAATTTCCAGAAAACATATGCTAGAATACAGCTCATCAGGCAAACTGCAATATTTCAATAAATCTGGGAATAAATACGTATAATCATCCTCCCCACAGATCACTGGGGCCATATTCATAAAAGCCTGCTAAGCCTAGTTGGCAACTATTTTGGGCCTTAGCTGCCAACTAAGCCTAGTTGGATACTAAATGTTATTCATAAAATGCCGCTAAGCTTAGTTGACTTCTAAGTTGTCTGCTAA
>JAUTBZ010142951.1:0-12605 GCA_032361785.1 Lepetodrilus galriftensis
TTGTTTTTCATTCCATGAAGTATTTACTGAGATAATCTACGAAATAGGGGGTTCAATGCATTTCATGCCAAACTATAGTCTAGGCTACTGAACAACAACAAGGGAACAGATCATGCAGACATTGGGTTTTTTTCGTTCTAAGAGAGCCAACTTATAAAATAGTCTACCACCGTAAAACAACAAGTGCAACCACGTGCATTATGGCATTTCCCATATACATTTTCTTGTATGTATTATACTTTATTACTTCACTCAGTTTTGACATATAGCTCTACCATCACCTGATTTCAGAGTAGTAAACCTTCCCCGAAATCCGAAGAATTCTTCGAATATATGGTAATACTACAGTAAAATAATATTAATAGCTCTACGTGTCGTAAAGAATACACTAACAGCCCTGCGTGTATGTACTATAATGTGTTATACCAGCGATATAATAATATCGAATCACAACTATTTTAATAAATTATTGAACACAACTTATAAGGGCAATTTAACGTTTCGAGGTAGTTACATTGTGTGTTATTATCTGTTCAGAAAGCGGATATACAGTCTTACTCGTAACTGGACCCGAACAGTTAATAATTGATTTAGTTCCCATTAACGGGGCACAGTAAAGGAATACGATATGTCTCGAAGCAATTTATATCTTTTCAAACGCAGCAATTATGATGTATTAATTATTAACAATATCGATTAAAACATTATCATTGGTTTTTTTCCCCTATGGTATACAACTTCATTTCCGTCTGTTGTTTCGTCTGCATGATTAGCTTGTATTCCCGGGGAATCTGCACACTAAACTTGTAATACTGATGTGCAACACATTCTAACGTAATTTGTAAGTTCCAAGCATGCTATAAAATATGAGCGTTTCTTTTTCACTACATGTATATGGGGCGTAATATGCACACTGTATTTCGTCAATTGGACATATGTGTGGAATAATCTACAAGCTAACCGATATCCACTAGACAAGATGTAAGAATTATCAATATTTTGTAAATGTGTCAACTATGCTGGAAAATGTTCGTGACTTTTCCAGACAACGTACGAACATCTTCCAGAATAGTTGACAAATGTACAAAATATTGATATTTCTTACACGTGCTTAAGTACAATCGACCACTTCCTTCTTCTATGCGTGCACATGCACGGAATAAGTTCCATATTGAGACAAGGGGATTCAATGCAATAACATCACTTAAATATCATAGTATCATAGTCATGCACACTTTTATCATAATAATAAAATAATTAAGGCATTCGATGATTATTTTTTTGTTAAAATAAGATATACTAGTATGTATAACCGCTAAATGAATGAGAATGTGTTTAATTACATTATACATTACAATACGTCTTGTAACTAATAAATACATCTTGTGACGTGTACGAAATTTCAGCATAATTTGCCAATTGTTTAATGAACATATTTGTGTGTGTGTGTAACTAACTATATGCGTCTAATGATTAGTATACTTTCATGAAACTTATAAATGTTATTCTCAACGCAAATCATTATTGTATATGTTCTGATCGTATCACCATATTTCTTATTGACAAACTCCATCTAGATTGTGGACATATTGATTTTGTATCACCGCACCTGCAGTCTTATAGGTCCCAGGTTATTTGAATAAATCGGATTTCTTTTTATATTTTCATTTCCAAGTTGCACCCAAACAAGCCACTTCGGCGCATACTATCTACTGATACGATCATTACAGGTGTATGAATTACAATACACAGTGACCCTGGCTTCAGGGGTCAGGCCGATATCTAGACTCCCTTTACCCAGTTAGCAATACCGTGGAGATAAAGTTTGGCACGCACTGATTGATAGGGTCGACGTCGACCCTAAGTCGACCTTGTCAATAGCAATCAGACCTGATTGGGTCTACCTGGTCTAGGCCGGATAAGAAGGCTTTACTTAAATCAACTGCCGTAATTTCCTAATCGCCGGTGTAAGACCATATGATTGCTGTGGGACAATTCAGGCTCCATTAAGAGACGACATTTAATCCGATTTTGGTAGGGAAAAAATGTGACGATTAATTAGCTAAAACTACGGAAATGGCAATACGGCAGGTCACGTGGTTAAATATGGCGGATATCCTACTGTGCAGCGTCAATGCATTCGCAATTAGTAAAGAGGTTTATAGTGTTGGTTTCATGACATCAATAAGCAATTGATGGAACCATCATCATCATTATCATCATCATCGTCGTCGTCATTATCATCATCGTTATGGTCATCATCAACATCAACATCATCATCGTCGTCGTCGTCGTAGTCGCCGCCGTCATTATCATCATCATCATCATGGGCATTATCATCATCATCATCATGGTCATCATCATCGTCGTCAGTATCGTCATCATCATCATAATCATCATCCACGCGTAATTTAATTTAGAGTCAACCAAATTGGCGAAAACACTGGTGCTTTCTATGATGCAAATCAGACAAGTCAACGACACCGTTATAGTATAAACTTCATTTTATTCATTAAGGTATATATATATATATATATAGATAAGACAAACAGCACTACACTCTGTAAACACTAACAGAACACTAACAGAACACTTCAACAAAGAACAGTCGACCCGTGACGTAATCACACTCTATAGCCAATCAGAAAGATACACACAGTTATCGGCGATATTTGCCCAATAAAACATCACTATAATAATGAACTTGTAGGACTATACCATGTTCTAAAATATCTTCTTAAAACAAAATCAACTAAACTACAACTATGGATAATTTTTTTGCCGAATTCTGAGCATAACGTGGTGACGGGTATATCAATAATCACAACTATTAAATAGGAAGATAAATAACACTCATAATTAACACACAGTTCTAACACCATGAATAAATATTATTTTAGTAATAAATACTTCCTGGAAATGGAATGTTTAAATAATATCATGTCCTAATAAATAAGATGCATTTTGGTATCAAACCAACACGTCTATCGAAGGAAACAGGTATGGATTTATTTTATACAAATACAACCAATATATATATATTTGATCACATGTTCACTGACACTAACTGTTCACTGACACTAACTGTTCACTGACACTAACTGCACTATGGGGTTATAATCATCACGATGTGCAGAATAATGGATTTCTAGTCTCAAACAGTATACCATAAAGTTATTTTCTGTTTCATAATCACAACCGATTTGTATCTCGTGCTCTTGTATGCGCAACATAACTCTTACATATATACACAAACAATACACATATCACATCAGGATATCAAACACTTTCTCCAAGCAAAACAGCTAAGACACATATTTTCCTTCTGGTAAAATAACATGTCACATACACTGGAACTGTTGAATTACAGTAAGCTCATAAACTTATATGAATATACATACAGACAAGATTCCGGAGGAATGAAAAACAACAGCACACACACACACACATCACTTTATAACAATAAAAAATATAAGAATGAAAACATTAATGTTTGTAACCAAATATGAATTGAAGTTCACGATGATATTTTACGAAATGTAATGATTTCATTGAGATAAGGAAAAGACACCTCGGCGTTATGCAACCACACACGACCATACAACACAGGGGGTATAGAATCATATGATACAGAGCTGGACGGATTTAGGGCATTTCGATAACCGAATTATCGTGGATACATATCGGAATACCGATATTTGTATATCGGAGACAACATTGTAGGTGTGAACACAATAGCAATCATGAATATGGACGAATTGCATTCAACAGATACTGTAGTACACGTGTACCAACAGTCGTGGACAGTACCTTAGTATCTAATTGGTACACAGTACCGTAGTACCTGATTGGTACACAGTACCGTAGTACCTGATTGGTACACAGTACCGGAGTACCTGATTGGTACACACAGTACCGTAGTTCCTGATAGGTTTTAATATAGCGTGTTTATAATTACTAACAAGGTACGCTCTTTGCTATAACTAAGTATGATGAAATACATTATACAGCTTCTACATGGCTGGATAAACCCGAATGTCATACGTTATCCACTACTGGAAACATTTAGAATAAATTACAATCAAAATAAATTAACATATCCATTCAGATTGTTACTGAAATGAGATCTGGTATAACGCACAATGTCCGAAGTTATGTAAAAGGAATATATAGCCCGACTTTACAATGTTAATTCCAGTAATTGACTCACAGCGAATGAAGTCATCACTGGCGCCAATATTAATTAATATTGTTTCAGTAACATGTGTTGAAGACCGCCAACAAAGCCGTAGCATGTCGTGTTCACCAGTTAATAGCTTTACTTTCTCCTCCTTTATTCCTTGTAAACATTCCATAAAGGTATATTTGTTTAAGCACACTGCTGTCTGAGTCAGTAGACCGACGCTGAAGTGGCTGGACATGCTATAACGTTACTGCCGCCGTGAATATAACACAGCACAGAGTAGCAATCAACTACGCAAATATTGGTTGCCGATAGATGATTTGCTTCACTGGCAGATTAAAATAAAGTCTATAGTTGGACGTTATGGCTAAAGGCTTTGGTGCCTGTCTAGTTAGAATGCATTCAATCTATACTGTGATGCCATCTATACTGTGATGCCATCTATACTGTGGTCATATATCAATACGGACCATCAAAACTAGGTTCGCGACACAACAGCGCAGCGGTCAATGCGACAACATGTAGATTGTCACCGAAGACAACATTTTTGTTTTTCTTTGTCATAAACCATGATCAGTCATTACTAAGTACAAAAGAATGCCGAGAGCTTATTAACAATTCAGTGAAGATGACTATACCGATGAAGATGGAACATGGACGATATATAATACTTTAAAATAAATAATTGATTTGTCTGATGTTTTTATGAGCTGTGTGCTATCGACTGGTGGAATGCTAAATGAGAACGACTCAAAGGAAAGCCGGATACGTGTTGATGGAATGATGAGTTGTAAATCCTTATAAAAATGATCGCGTCAAAAGACTATAAATTGAACACTGTGGTAAAGTCGATATATTCCTAGTAACAATACTGCTGTGAATATAGAACACATTAGGGTGAACTCGTACATATCACTCCCACATAAACAGGGGAGATTACATTTATCAAGAGAAGACTATAAATCAGAATCGACAACTCCGTAGGTCGCTGTTAGCCCTCTAGACAAACTGTCCAATGTTTCGACGTAATTTATCAACGGTTATGTCCGAAACCAATACGGCCATTGTTCATACATCCCCAGGATTGTATGTCGGGAAAACAACGAAATTCAATCACTTTGTTTCTATTTGATATGGCTACCTGTGCGGTTCCCCATTGGTATGGTTACCTGTGATATGGCTGCCTGCGGAATGGTTACCTGTATTGATGTTTTCCCTGGCTACCTGTCGGACCCTCGTTAACCCGTGATTAAGTGCCAGCTTCCAGGCGCAATATAATAATCATATTAGCTAAAGCCTGGTATTTGCACCGACTGAGGACAGCATAAAGTGGAGAGGACTAGCGTCAGTTTTCTCCATATGTCGAAACGGAGCCATACAAGATGGCGACTTTTCGCCACAGAAGTAGACGTTGCAGATAAGAATGACAAATTGCTTTTCTTGACTGTGATCTTGACAAGCCAAGCGGGTTAGAGGGTTGATGGCTGTGGTTTGAAGGACCTCTTACAGGCTTTGGAATCACCAGCTTTGGGTGGAAAGTATCGTAACTACTGGTTGTCAAAACTACGGTCAACAGGCACGGTACAGAATGCATGTCTCAGGAATGCGTAGTTATAATAATAGTCGAATTTAAAAAAAAAATGGAAATACTGATATGTTTCAATCAGGACGGGGAGGGGTTAAATAACCCCCATAAGCAAGGCATAACATATAAGTCTTTGGTAAATCAATACATATGTAAAACACTTCGGGTACTTGTTGGATGGAATGTCAGTGTTTGTCCGTGGCTGTACGTCTCACCGGAAGATGCACTATGCAAATGAGTAAATCCTGGACGGTAGATACAGATATCACTCTTGTGGCACACACGGTACGTAGGAAACGTCCTAATAAATACTCATCTCTCTGACAAATAATTTAGCATCATGTTGATATGGAGCCTTCTCAGGAACGTATACAGTTCTTGTGTTCGCACATCTCTCGTATCGTGGACAGAATACTGACGGAGTCCTTCAGAACACTATTGGTCTGGACGAGTTCTCGGTTGAACTGCTCAAAGCTCGAAGGAGAAGTGTCTTTCCTACGAATGTTCTTGTACGCAGCTTCCGCCATTTGCAGGAAGTTGGTCTCCATCATTGAGCACGTGCACTTCAATCTTTTCAGCCTCGGAGACATCGGCACCGTGTTCTCTAGACTGCAGATATCACCTGCAGAGAAAAAAAACAATAAAAACAGTGATACAACATTGGTACTTATTAATACGTTTGATAGACACATTGGTACTTACGTTGATACACACATTGGCACGTACATTTATTACAATATCCAGTGCGCCTACATGGTATTTTTAATAGAGTTTTCTTGCACAGACTAAACATTGCATGTTACACATTAAATATCTTACCAAATTTCCGCTTTTGTGGTGTATCTGTCCTGTTTCTACACGAATCTATATGGCGCTGCTGACGTTCCATACATTCACATCTATGGTGGGTCTGTGCGGACCATGACGGCGAGGTCAGAGGGCGGTCGTGGTAGGGGAAGTCCCAGTCGAAGACGGCCCTGGAGTGCTCTGAGGTCGGGGAACGTTTGTCCACACAAGGGAGGTAAGCAGGGTGGAGTTCTGACTCCCTGTGTCTCTCCACGTATATGTCTTCGTGCGAGTCCACGTGTTTCCGGGGGTAAGCGTCTGGAACATACATGGAACTCGTAGAGGACTGGGAAGAATATATACACTCACAAGTACACGAATACTGTCATTCTGAGTCATGAATATTTAGAATAAACTATCACCAACAATTCTAAAAATTCCAAATATTCCGCAATACTCCTATTCCCAACTTACCATTTCTGATCACTCTGTATTCGTTTTCTATTCCAGAAAACAGTTGTCTTCTCGTATTGTCCGACATGTTCTCTGCTCCTAGCCTGTCTGCTCCTAGTCTGTCTGCTCCTAGCCTGTCTGCTCCTAGTCTGTCTGCTCCTAGCCTGTCTGCTGCTAGTCTGTCAGTTTCCTGAGACTTGTGAGGAGCCTTCGGTTCAGTGCTGTTCTCAAACCGCAGAGTCGCCTGAGAACCTCTCTTGGGAGTAGTCTCAGATTTTGCCTTAATAATCTGGAAAAACAAGTATAACCCAATATATCATACTATCTAATGTAACCCAATAATAGCTAGTGTCTTCATGTCGTCAAAGCTGACTTCTATTCCAGAGAGATATACATTATGTATTGCCGCCAACACACACTCTGAATTCCATCTCTACTTCAAAAGAACTATACTTTATTATTTATATATTTTTACAATTTGAAAAGTCAGTACTTGCTGTCAGTGGTTCTAAAGAGCACAAACACTGACAGGTCAAATCTATGGATGGAGAAAGCATGGAATGTCAGAGCTAATAGTGACATATGAATTGGCTCCCGTTAGTCTCGAAAAACGTTAATTGACACATTACCGACACTATTGGATACGGAATGCATTTAGGACATTTCAGATATATCCAATAATGAAAAGTTATCAGCTGTAACCAAAAGCAAGGCGGTGGCGAGTTACGGATGGCTGCAGTATTTGATTAAGTATAAAGTCCTCCATCGCTGCTATGCACACGGGATCCATATATAGATTGCAGTATTGGTGGGAAGCTCAGACTGGGCCGTGTACAGTGTACCATTACGGTCGTGTTGTATGCACCTACCCAGGGACGTAGGAAATGCCGTTGCTCAGAACAATCGCCGTTTCCATCCATAAAGAATAGCGATGGAACAATAGCACGTGGCAAGCATTGTGCCAACACATATGCCAAGACTATGTCAAGCTATACTTCAGTGCACTTTGTTTAAGCCCAGCCGAGTTTTAGCGAGTTTTAGCGGCGTGACCATTGATTATACTGTTGAGACGTGACATATTTTGATGGGATAAATTGGGGCTTTGGGTAAAATAAATAGTTAGCACTTGTGTAGGGTATTGATAAACAGCCGCGGGATGAAATGAATATCTTCCACCGAGATCTGACAAAATGCGGAGTGATACAATTTGTTATATAGTAGGGTTATTCTAATTACAGTGACTGATCATTTGTGAGCAATAGCCATATTGTTGTGCTGATCGAATAACTGATATATTGATAATGATAAAGGAGAGAGAGAAAGAGAGAGAGAGAGAGAGAGAGAGAGAGAGAGAGATTGAGGGCGGGCGTGAGGGAGAGAGAGAGCCAGACAGAGAGATAGAGAGAGTAGGCATAAAGAAAAAATAATGAGAGAAAGAAATATGAAAAGAAAGAGAGAAATATATAGAAAGAAATAAAGTAAGAGAACAAGGATAGAGAGAGAAAAATAATGTTAAGTTTCGTAGGCATCATCATTACAAACGTCCACGCCATTTCAACGATTTTCCAAGACCATGTTACAGTCTGATTAATGAGGCATATGTGAGATATACCTGAATATATTCATATTATTCAGTTCGTTTGAAATGGAAGCTAATAAATCGTTGAGTTTTATTTTCTGGTAACGTTGAGGCAGCTATGACTGACGTTGCTCTAACACAATCTACATGTCACGTGGTGTTATGAGCACAACTACAGTGATGGTGTCCAGCATTCCACTCCTTCTGATTCTAACACAGAACACACGTTGTTCTCGTCACCGTCTTCAGAAAACTAAAGCATAACTGCTTCCTAGCAACGATACAACAATTTAATCAATGGCAGTTTGACTTTGCCGCTGTTTAACCCGGATATGTTCACCTGCAGTTATGCGACTAACACTAAGATAATGGCCGTAGTATGTTTGACAAACTTGTGATCAGTTAGTTCCCTCCTCATTATCACGTGACCAGCTGCGAACACACTTCTGTCCTGTGTGTCGCACCTCCATCTCTTTGTCATGTCATAATGTCACGTAAGAGCATTCATCTACACTATCCATTCTATACTGATATGAGAAATGTATTTAGTAATACAAAGTGTGTTCTATTACTAGTTAGTAATTTAAGTATAGAGGCGAATTACCATTAAAAGATACTAGTACATCCCTATATTAATTATGTTTGCCATGCATTGCTGGACTACTGTTTGAATATTTATAACATATGATAAGTGGAGCTTCAAGGTGTGGTGATAGATCCCCGGGGGTGGAACAGATAAGTGGGGTCATGCCTGTTTAAATATCGGTCGATTACACGGTGGTACAGTAACAATACTATACTTCAAGTAGGTTACCTTGACCTATACCTCATAGTTGACGCAGACCTGTATCTAAAATATGGGGTGATGGATTAATGCAAATTTGTCTAAACCGTACTTCATATCTGAATATGCAGAACACAACATACCAAGCTGAATGTATGATGCTGAATTGATACTACAAACGCATATAGGAGCGTGAGGTATTCCATTGTTTTCTGTGTAAATTTGCATCTGGTATAATGTAAACTAATAAGGTTTGTTTCTCACCTCCGAGTCCTGTCTTTCTTGTGTGAACCTGTCCTGGTCTGACGGTCCGTCGTTAGTCCTGTAGTCAAACACTTGTCTCTGTCTGCAGGAGAAGTCCGGGGACACAGGGATAGTTCGTGATACACCCTCTGGCACCAGACTGTCCTCGTCAAACACATTGCCGTCAACTTTGGAGAAACAGTCTTCGTTTTCTTTGCAAGACGATGTTGATGACGTCCTTTCTTTGGGGACAACGAGAATTCTTACATCTCCGTATCTGGAGACGAGGTCCATTGGGAGAGCTTTCATTGGAAAATACATCCCTCTTTGACCAGAGTCCGACTTGTCCATCGTCCGCTCGGACACACCCAGGTCTCGTCTGCCACCCGTGCAGCGTGGAAAATGTCGTCTGCTACCTCATCAGTCGTCGTTTGGCGGATGTCAGCGGTTCTGCAAAAGTTGAAATATACATGAGGAATCATTGCCGGGAACCATTGATGCCAACAGGTCTCCTGGGAAACCACGTGCAAAAGACAGTTACACTAAGCTGACCAATCAGAATTCACCACCATACTAAACTGACCAATCAGAATTCACCACCGACACAATTCTCCGGACGTCCCACCCGTAGAGTCAAACCATTCACTGGATAACTGCAGTGGCTACAGTTTCTCCCGGATGGAAGGGAGCTGGTAGAACTGCAAGACGAGAAGACTTGACTCGGGTGGAACTATATCGCGCAGTAATCGATGCGGCGATCTCGGGTCGCATGCAGGCTTATAAATAATTCCAGGAGTGTCACAGAAAAATATAAAGCGAGTGAATTCCTTCATGGCAGAACTAAACGATCTCAGAGTATAGCGGCAATTACCGAGAGATCAATTGGCCATCACCAGACCTCCGCCATCACCTGTGAGCGGACTGCGCGCATACACCATTCTAGATTAACCTTCGGGGAATACCGTGTATAATGCAGAATTAACTCTGCCGGAAACCCACCACTATAAATACCAATATGTTCCAGAACAGAATGGGCCAACTTAGCATCTTAATTGCAGTTTGATCGATGTCGTTATAGTGATGAACAGTTGATGATGAGCCTTCTATGGTATTGAAACACTATCCTACATGATTTGATGATAGAAATACATCGACGGATGCGTAAATTGCACGGGATAATGGAATGAGGTTCGGGTGTATGGCTTTCTTCGAAAATTGTAATAAAGTCTGACACAATGTGCAATAAAAGAATTAATAAAAGTGCGAAATGTGTGTGTGTGTGTGTGTGTGTGTGTGCGTGTGTGGGCGCATGCGTGTGTGTGTGTGTGTGTGTGTGTGTGTGTGTGTGTGTGTGTGTGTGTGTTCGCGCGCGAGCATGTGTGTGCGTGTATGTCCTCGCGCACAATTCTGAGATCATCACATTAGGTGCGTCTCTGCCTATACATACCTGCTTACACGTAATCATTGCCGTCATGGTTCGTGTGTCTTAATGTCAAGGAAATTTTCTTTAACAGTGTGGTGGTGAAAGATGACACGCTTAGCTATTTCAACTCAATAAAAACATTTACAAAATTCCGAAACACTTCTCACAAAAATACTTCCCTGACAGCGTATTGCGTTCGTTGAAGACGACGCTTCGCTTACAATAGTAATACAAAGATCGTCTCATACATCAATGGAATGAATTAGACCAAATTCACTGCGAGATAACAATATTAAATATGTCTGTTTGTTGCAGGTCGAGTGTTTACTGACTGTATGGTGAGTACAAGATTGTGCTATTGTAATCACCATTATAAAACCCCAGTTTAGGATCGGCCGAGGCATTGATTACGTTGAGGTGGAATGCGCAACCTCTGTTTACCGGCGATCTACCACGTGTCTGTGAGCAGTGAGCAGTGAGAAAGAGCAAATACCTCAGCATAACGGTAATGGGCCTATATACATTTAAGCAATAGACAGAGTAAAACTTAACTAACATTATTAGTAACGGAAACATAAATACGTAGAAGTGTTAAATAAATAACATGCAGACTACATTTGTTGACAAGTGTCAACTTTGGCATTCTTCCATTACCATCCACCCATTTGAAACATAAATTCGCCCAAAGCAATAAATTGTCGTAAGGATGTGGACTTTTTGTTTGATATTTAGCTAGCTACGCCCATATACTTTAGACGGACTATCAAATATAAAATACGCGAGCTTGACAGAGTTGTTTCCCTTATACTACACGCGCCCGGCATACTGCCGGTCACACGATAGACCGCCTGGGCTCACAGAAATCCATCCGTTACCATCCACCCATTACCTGTATACGAGAACAGCAATGTTAATACAGTTAAAAGTAGCTTGTAGTATGCCTACCATCGGTCTAGTAAGACGTAACTGAGAATAGGGGATAGTGGAGATTTGCTGATGAACTATTTATTGCTAATTAGGCTAAGTGATTTTATTGAGGAAACCAAACCTGGTGCCCGTTGCACGACGCTCTTGTAACGTCAACGCTTTCTATTGTGGCGGGAGCCCAGTTACAACTACATGTATTGTAGCACTACAAGAGCGTCATGCAACGGGCAGCTGTTAAGTACAATATACATACTGAGTATTATTTTAATAGGTTACAGCAATAGCGATACAATCCCAGGTTTAGTTTATTCCGTTTGGAAGAATACGTGGTTTTAGCATAAGCTTTTAGAAAGTATAGATAACTGTTGATAGGCGCAGGTATACGTAGACTATAGACTGCTGGCTATTATAGTAACAAGGAAGTATACATGCTTGTCAAAATTTTCATTACTCGGCAATCTCACAGATCACGTGCACCATACACATAACATCCGGGTTACAGGAATTCTAAAGATGATTTATGTAAGTGAATACCCGTTAATCTCTCTCTCCCCTCTCCCCTCTCTCTCTCCTTCTCTCTCTCCCTCTCCCCCTCACTCCCTCCCTCGATCTCCCCGTTCCCTCTCTCTCCCTCTCTCTTTC
>JAUTBZ010142962.1:0-12605 GCA_032361785.1 Lepetodrilus galriftensis
TTCTACTGGCCCTTAGGATACCTTTAGCATTGGGAGAAATGGCCGGGCCAGTGGGCCAGCAGTAATTTAGAACACTGGCCATATACAATATAAGTAAGAAAAATCTATTAAAAATTGACATAAGCAGAAAATCTGTTGGGCAAATTCTTGGTACTTATGAAGTTTCAAGAACACAGCCCCAGGATTCTAAATGTTCATTGCGTGTAAATAAATATACAAATTTCAAAATATCAAAGCATTGTCAGACCAAGACAAACACTAGTCCAATCCCTGTGATCATGACCCAAAATACCCACATTCAAGGATATAAGTACCTGACCAAATTAACCGAAACCTTTGTAGCAGTCACTTACAGCTGTCGTACAACTTCACAAACTCCACTCCTGGAGAGCGGAACAAACGGAGTGATGGACCCACTAGCTGGTGGAGACATGAAAAAGAATGGGTTTGCACTTGCCAATCACTGTGGCAGTACCGAAATAGCCGGCACCATTCCTTGGTACTAACAGCATTACCAGTTCCTCACCAACCTGTTGATTACTCAATGGAATCTGCCAAAGTCTCCGCAATTAGAACCGTAATGCGTTCCAGAGATTAAAGAACCATGGCCCATATTCTCGAAACTTAATAAGTCCTAAGAAGTTCTTACGTACTAAGAATTTGTCTAACTGTGTTTCTGCTAATGTTAATGTTTGAAGAGATCTTTTCTCATGCTCACTAAGAAGCTAAGAAGTTTCGAGAATATGGGCCCAGACCAACTTTTCTAATGTGGCTGCACGTGTTTAACATTATCCAATTCTTTCACTGTGTTTAACATTATCCAATTCTTTCACTAACAAAAGCATGCTATATTAGTACGCTCAAAGTCAAATAAGTGCGAGGAGTGGAACTGATCACAAACTGATGCAATACCATTTAGTCAGTGAAATAATATTTTTTAAATCATGACGCTAAATTCTAACAGTTTCAGCTTCTGCATGTATTTCATGACTGGAATCAAAGCAAGACTAGTTAATGCAGGGAGTGATTTATTGGTTTCACGGGACACCTGGAATCTTTCACCCATGCACAACAATAATAACTGGTTAAAAGGTTCTATCGTAAAAGTAAATAAATAAATAAATATAAAAAAGCTTTCCGTCATGGCATATTGCAATACATGTATATTTTGAAAACATGTTTTATCTCAGTGCATACAGTCTAGAAATAATGAGGGATATATAACACACTAAAAACAAAATCCCATTTTACATGGTTGCGTTCTAACTTCTATACATTGCATTTATATTTAACCTTCTCCCTGCTGGATTAAGCACAGGTAAGGACCTTTGGGACATATAGTTGCCTTCAGCATTGAGAGCGTTAAATAAATAGTGGTTTTTTAAATAATAAAAAGCATTTTCGCCATAAAGTCACATTTTATTCTAATGTAGTTGAGCACCTACCCTCAGTCTTATGGTTGTCGTAGTCCAGATGTTTGCTATGACTTGACAAAGTTGGTATGTGCGACGGATATGAATTTTTCCTCACTGAAGAACTGTATCCTGAATTTGAACTGTAACTTGAACTTGATCCATAGCCTGAATTTGAACCATATGCTGGATTGGAACCATATCCCGAACTTGGACTATATCCTGTATTTGAACCATATCCCGAATTGGAACCATATCCCGATTTGGAACCATATCCTGAATTTGAACCATATCCGGAACTTGAACCGTATCCTGAACTAGAACCATATCCCAAACTTGAACCATATCCGGAACTTGAACCGTATCCTGTAGAATGCCCAGGTGTGTATCCGGAACTGAAGCCGGAAGTGTATGAATTCCGTCGGAAGCTGGTGGAAGTTCCATATCGAGAGGACGACATTGTCACAAACTTCAGCTACGGCTAATTATGATAAATACAAATTGATACAAAGATGTATATCTGGAGGTGATTCCGTAGCTAGTGTAAGAAAAGTGCTGATTCTGAATAACAAAGGGACCGTTCTCATACCACCTGTTACTTGACACCTTGTACAAATCCTTCAGATGTCTTTCATCTGCTGGTAGTCGTCAAGCAGTGCACAAATAAACACAGCTACTAACTTCAAAGTCACCAACTTCACAAAGTCACCAACTTCAAAAAGTCACCAACAAATCCCTTTCGAAATGCGTTCAGAAAAACCTTTCCCCACACATGTGTCACCAAAGCCAAGAGTGAAAAAAAATCACAGCTAGTAGAAAACATCAGACGACACTATCCCAGAAAAAGCAAGCGTCTGCTATCGCTATACCCCCATTATGGGACAATCCATGATTTAATCCGAGGGGGGAAAACAGGTAGGTGATCACGAAACACAAGTGATGAGGTTTACATTAATTGCATTTAATCCAAGCCACAAACCCTGGCTTCCCTGTTGAAAGTAGCATGATGGAATGAAGATATCGGTAAATGTATTTCCGCTCGCCGATGTCGGCACCGACATTCAGAAGACTGCCAGGAATGCTACAGCCTTGACACTGAGTTGACAGGTTGCCAGCACATTACTACACGATATACCAACATCTTGTCTACGGCCTGCCACCCCCGTTTGGCATAGTAGATTGACCGGGATCTGGTATATACAGTGTAATATGGTATAATCACTAACACGAGTCGCAATGTTAAATATCAATGGTCATGCTATTTAAAGGATATATTAATCGTCATTTTCCATCAGTACTGAAAGTACATCTAGCATACAGCTAGGAAAATTGCCAATTAGCTAACTTAGAACCTATTATCTTAACATAAGTGCATTTACAACTGTGCTGTAAAACTTCAACTGCGCTACAAAAATAATTTTTGAAAAACAAAACACTTTTCAAAGGTATACCAACACATTTGATGCACTCTGCTTGAAGTGGGCTAAAAATAATAATTTAAATTAAAAAATTAATTAATTTTTTTTTGTTAGAAAGCAAATGAAACACTGTGTATATCTCTTAAAATACAAGTAAACTGAAGCCTTGATTTAATTGGCGAGGCTACAAAGACAACACTTGAGGTATTGTTTACCAAACACATACAAGATTAAGGTGTGCGTGTCTACCACATGATGTGACTATACTCTGTACAAGGCGTTTATCCTGGACAGCTCGGCCGTATCACCATGGAGACGATTGTCGTAAACAAATGATGTAGGAAAATGTTCTGGACCTTCATCATCATCATCATCATCAGCCCTCCCTCGCTATTACAGCACCTAGGACTCTAAAGCTAGTGATTCTGGGTTTGAATCTGATAAGTGTTGGCATTAATTTTATTTTATTTATTTATTTTTTTTATTTTTAAAAATTTTATTTTATTTTTAAATTTGTTTAATTTTAAATTAGCAGAAAACAGTTCTACAAAACGCCTAAAGAATATGACCAAAGAACAAATTGGGACAAGAGTTGTAAAACGTAACATGCAGACTTTACTTTTTGCTACCGTAAAGTATATCAATCACAATTATAGTCGACATCTTCATATCAGTACATCATTACGAATTCCAGTTTCAATTTGTGTAAGTTAAAAGAAATGTTTTTTGATTTAGTGTTTGAGCGAGGGAGTTAACCATTTTCCTGGATCACTGTTAGGATTATTCATCTAAATTCTTTTTGTACACATGAATCCAGTACTGATTCATCAACAAATACTATCCTACAGATATCTGACACATTGACTCGAGAGAGTGTCACATTCCTACGTAATTAGAAGCCAGGATTAAGCCAGGATTCTACGGTAATCGGATGAAGTGTAAACAGTTTGTTCACAGCCTTGTTCGCTTCTGTACAAACCTGTCTACTGGTTAGATATCGTACATGTCAGAAATGTCACAATACACTGACTGACAGCTTACAGGAATCAGTGACATGAACGAGACAGGACCTATTACTAGTATTAGATAACAGCATGTATTTCCTGTGCGCATCACTGGCATTGAATATGAGCAGCATTACAATACATTGTAATCATGTAAATTATCTGTCATAATGTGGCACTTGACAGGGACAGTGTCAAAAGTAGTGAGTGATAAATGGTGACTCTGAAGACATTATCAGCAGATGATCTGCACATTCAAGATCTTAAGATTTGTTACGTACTTCCCAGGGAGTTGAGAAGGAAACTGAGGGTGCAATTCTCTATTGACTGGGGAAATAATAATGTAGTGCTTTGTTCATGCATTAGAGGGTGGATCTGGCACATCACAAGTAGACATTATTATTATTAATATTATTATTATTATTTTTATTATCACTATTTTTATTACAATTATTATTATTATTATTACTAATATTATTATTATATTGTATGGGAGGCCATCTTTTTGCAAATTTTATTGTGAAATGATCAACATACAACACTCATCATCCAACTGGATCTAGGAAGTCATGGCATTGAATAAAGAATCTATCACCTCTTTCAGTTTGTTATATTCACTTTCTTTCACTATATCTATATTAAAACAACTCGGTGTTGACATTTCTCCAATCTGAAAACTGTGCCAGGCTATAAAACATCCATCCACGGTCCTATATTATTGGTCCATTTCACAAGGACATGGTACACGGAGGCTTCACAAAGAACGTCATTATGCTGTGGGTGAACAGTGCGCCACAGGAATGTGGTTCACAACTGTTAAAGCTATGCATAATGTCACCACATGCAGCCGTCTGAATAGAACTCGAGCGATCGTAGCGCGGAGACTTCAATAGGGATATATTACGAAAATAATGTACTGCACTTAATCTATCATGTCAATGGTATGATGGCTGCCTTTAAAAATATTTAATTTTTTTTTAGGGGTATGATACTACAGTAATCGTGATCTAATCATTCCTAATGCTTTTTAGCATTTGTGTTCATATGCTGCTTGAACCTATTATATTAGTAGACATCTGAGACCCATATTTTTTAAAGGGATGCGATGGGTGTTACAACATGTGTCATATATCAAAATGTTCATCTGAGTCTGTAGATTGTGAAAATCAATGATGACATCGCGGCAAGTTGGTGCCTGCTGTGATATTAATATATATGCAGGATAGTTTCTATCAAATTTATCTTTAAAAATATTAATAACAACATTTTTAGTAAAATTTGAATTTGTTCATTAAATATGTAACCAGTAGAAAACATGCATTAATTAAAGTATATGTACATATATTACATATAAAACATAACAGCAGCTGTTGTAACCAAATCCTATTATTCTCTCACGATATACAAGTGTGTATATACACGTGATACTCTGTGAGAAGTTTGCAGAGCCAAGCTGGCACAGTACAACAATACAACATGGTCCACGTATAAACATTAATAAAACTCATCAAACAGTATCTATAAACATATCATAGATGAGACGGTATCTAGAAACATATCATAGATGACCCCCCTTGTCTGAACAGATTCTAAACAATATTTGATCACTTAGCGATACGCAGATAGGATCGTGAACACGTCTTTGAAATGCTTTAAATGAACAAGGCATGTACGAATATTTGCAGGTAGCCGTTAAGTTCTTATGCCTAAGCTAGGATAGTACGAGTTTATTCAAGCGTAAATCTTCTGATTGATTTATTTCTTAATGTCGCTGCTGGAATCTTTGAACCAATAGGCAAACGATTTCAAGCTTTAAAAAGCACATTGTAACACTACTATAATTATAAACTTGAGTATAGTACCTGTCAAACTGATTGTCTGGTATTCAACTCTATAGGTATGTTTGAATGTAGACCTACATGTACTAAGCATTTACAAAAGCTGGATTCAATTAAATAATACTACAAGTATGTGCATGCAAAACATGATTGCGATCGTGGAGTTTTACACCATTTTCCATAGTTTTTAACATTATTCCATAGTTTTTTTTATACTATTCCATAGTTTTTAACATTATTCAATAGTTTTTAATATTATTCCATAGTTATTAACATCACATTTCATAAAAGCCTCACAATCTATTTCACAACCATCTGCTCGATGACCGGCTATACTTGGTGACTGTCTGCTTTTCCAATGGGTTTTAACATTATATTTCCTACACCATTTTCAATGTGTTTAACACATCTTCTCCACTGCTTTCTAGATTACATCTATTTAACATATCTCACAACCGTCTGCTCGGAGACCGTCTGCTTCAGGTGGGTGGAGAACACATAATGTCTGGTTGTTACGGTAACACTACAAGCTGAACAGTCATGGCTGAACTAAGTGTAGGTAACTCTACTGTATTCACATTCATAGAGCCTTTTCACCCCTAATAATATAATGTCACAGTACATTGAAATGTTTTGCTTACATTGAAATGTTTTGCTCTGTCTGCAAACCATACCTGTACTGACATTAATAAGAATGTATTAAAATACTTCTCCGAAAACAAAATATATGTTGAACTGTTTTGATTATTCAAAACAAAGTTTATGCATGATAAACACTTGATTTCTAACCATAACCAGAATTTAGTCATATTTATATAGTCTGAATCACTGACTTCTCTAGCACGAATTGAATAGACAACAACATAAAGACGTAATTTGCACAAGTTGTTATGGAAGTTGTAAACAGGTCAGTGATTTTTCCACCCTCATTCATGCCGTGAATACTCGCACTACTGTCACTCGCTTCACCTACCCTCGTATATTCCATTCTGATCGGGCGACCGTCGTTTCTTCCCGGTTTCAAGGAGCCTGCCTCCGAATATAATCCAGAGGAAAGTGACAAGCATGGAAATCATGGAGACGTACACCAGCCACTCAACGCACGTGCTCAGAGCGGCCAGAGCACCCTGCAGCAAGGACATCCCCCTCCAGACAAGCGGGTGGCGGGTGGCGGGGTCTGTACCCATCAAGGTCCTCCAAGACACACTTCACTACCTTCGCCACCCGAGAGCTCGCCTCAAGCTTTTTTTGTGCTCCGATCCGCGATTATTATCTCCTCGTTCCGCTGTCGAATTGATATACTCTGTATGCGATCGAGTTCATTGGACCGTCTGCATATTAATCCATGAATCGAAGGGTAGGACAAATCCTGGACGTCCCACGTGTCGCTATCGTAAAGTGGATGTGCCAATCACAATGCTGCATACAGTTTCAGGTGTCCACCCAGACTTTCAACATGAACTAATATTTCCTGGTACGATATTATCTAAACTTTTGAATTAAAAATCAAAACGTTGATTTTAATGCCACTATTGTATCCACACTTTTTTTTCCACAAAACTTCCTGTGTGCTTAATCTCCAAATTCAAAAAATCCGACTTCATAAGTTTAAACAAAGAAAAATTCTTTAAAATATTTTCCACATATTTCTTGAAAAATACCATCCATGAGAAATCTTCTGGAATGAGGAAGGAGATGCAGCAGACCCCCAACTAGACAAAGACCAGCTTGGTTCCTGAAACCAGTTTCCAAGACACAGCCAGGAAGCACCCCTGGGGTCTGGGGGAGAGGGCGGAGGGGGGAGAGGGAGGGGGGGGATTTGATGAAAATGAGAAGTGATCTGATGTAAATTTGCCCCAGCAAGGATGTGTGTGTATATATCTGTCTTCTCGAACTCTGACCTTTCTTGAGTTCTTTTCTGTCCTGATAGAATCCTTATATCACTTCCTCCACCAAATGGCCCCTCTCTGGGTGGGGTACAAAAGAGGAGGCATAAACAGAAAGCAGCCTCTCGCTGTTACTCCTACCACCCCCTACCCGCTTACTGATAAAACACATAAACTAATAAAATATTGTAAGAAAACATTTCCGTAATAATTCACAAAGAAAAGAAAAAAAGTTTACAAATTCCACATTACAAAAAAAAAATCATATAAATTTATATAAATATATTACAAATCAATAAATACGCCTATTACACAATTTCATCCCACGTTTGTAGATCCCATAAAGGGCCTCATGTCTTTAAATAAGCAGAATAACTTTCTTGTCAGGGAAATTGTACCAGCAGATGTATATTTTCTCAAAGCTCAGAGACAGTTGCTACGGGTTATAATGTCAGCCAATCAGGAATCAGATACAAGGGAAGAGTGGAATTACGAGATATATCCGCTAGCAGTTATCGTAAACAAATGCACGTGGCTCAGACCTAAATGTCTATAATCACATTTCATGATAAAACGGAAATTGTATAAACAACCGTTAAAATTCCAGATGTCCTTTTAGACCTCAATGGCGCTAATGACAAATAAAAATATTTTTTTAGCACATATGTGATTACTTGCCAGTATAAAAATACTTTTTGCACTGTAAACGAGGATTTTGTTTATTGGAATTGTCAATTAATACCATGATTATTACAATAATAAATAAAAACATGCGTAATGGAAACAATATTCTTTCTTTTTTTAATTGGGGTTTAGAGCTGCTTTCATTCATCAATATTCAGTACCTTTCAGGTTGGCTTGCTAAACAAAGCAAGGTTAAATTCTCATAAGTTGATACACCTGAATTCATTTATCAGATTAAGACGAAAAACAAAGTAATGCTTTCTATATGAAAACCAGATGAAACCCAAGTTTAGATATGCCACGAAACAGGTGAAGAACAACTTGGACCATATGTGATCATTCTGACAATTTATTTAACCAAAATGAAAAGACTGAAATCATTAAATCAGACCTTAAAATAAAATGCTGTCAGAAATAATCTTATCAATGTTCAGGAAGTAAAAGATGTTACCTATTCAAAATATATAAAACTTACATTTCCAAAATTGGAAGATTAAAATATAATATGACATTGAATTATCAGGTAGTAGTCTGGGTCACACAGTGAGTGAGTGAATATGGAGTTTAACGTCGCTGCAGGAATCTTTCACCCATTTGCGACGGTGGGTCACACAGGGTTAGAACTTAACTTTAAAACATACTCACCCGAATAATGATATAAATAACAAAACATGAAAGTTTTACTAGCCCATAGGATACTTTTAACATTAGGAGAAATAGATTGGGCCATACTTAAACTATTTACTTTCACCTTCTCAAGACTATGGATAGTTGATATCAGGTAGTGACTCAACCAATATACATCACTATGATTCAGAATGATTTTCGATTCAATGTTTAAAAAATCCTGGCGATGGTTGAACTTTCCGTTGAATAAAGACACACAAACTGAGAACAAGAGAAACCTTTATGACATTGTCTATCTATTGTATATATCATATTCCATCTAATTTGTTGACATCTCGGAAACCCAACTGGTCAGATGTCAACCGAAACCATGTCTTAACAATTGCAGGTGTTTTACTGTAATACAGAAGAGAAAGAAGAGAGATATACAAAGAAAGGACTAACACAATGATGTATGGTCCGTGTCAAAGACCGTATCCTCACACAAGCAGTCCTATTCATGAACAGCTAAGGATTTCATAAGGAAAAAAAGCGTAAATTTAACCTAACCCTCTCCCTGATGGATTAGTTACAGGCACTGCTCTTTGGGGCATCTCCGGTTGCCTTCAACATGGAAAGGGTTAACTTAAGCTTCTCAGGCCTCCTTCACATAAATATTATCCCAATTTGTAGAACTGATATACAAATGACGTTAAAGATAATACTTTCACCCTCCGGGACTATGGTTACCGTAGTCTAACACTGGCACATAAGCAAAAAACAGCGCCAAGTCAAATATCGCCACAGGAATGTGTTGTAGGTAACTAATTAGTGGTCTGCGTAAAATGGGAGGATCCTCAGTAACCACTTCAAATTTGTGTGAGATTCGTCTATGTCCAATATAGTGATTAGCATCAGTGAGTATTACACAGATTAATAAGTTTCCAATGAATAATAAAATATTTCACAAAAAGGAATATAAATGCTGCATTATATATTTGGAATGGGGTAGGGTCATCATACACAAATATAAATTTAATTGTGTTGGCAAACAAGCATTTCACTGTCAGCTAGGAAATTTTACCATTGATGAATTGATTGAGCTGCAGAACTTCACCTTACAACCCAGCATACACACCCACACCACACCACACCCCACCCCACCTCACCTGACGCCACCCCACCCTACCCTACTTTAAATTCAACAACACTTAAAAAAATTCTTCATCCATGCTCTAGAGAGAAGAGCTGTTGATAAACATTCAGACACCTAAATTTACTTGATTTTTTTGCATAGATAAACTCCAAAAATGTGCTGCACAGATACACGCATAGATTTAGACATCAGTGAAAACTTCTGTGTCATTATGGTAACCGACAGGTCATAATGACAGCTTACTATGATATACAATCTGTCCTCTACAAACAAGAGAGCATCTCAGATTTCACCTGCATGACCTTCTGATGACAAGCACACATTGACCTTTCTCGACCCCTTCACCCCCACACTTTTAACAGGGGTCAAATTTCTAAATACAACCCAGAAAAACTAACATTCTAAATTGTTCATTTCACTTTTATCATTACTTAAATGTTGATTTAATTAATTTTAAGCCAATTATTTTAAAGTTCTAAACAAAAGCTCTTCAATAAAATTAATTTAATCATATACTTTCATGAATTTTGTAACAGAAATATAAAATATGATCCAAAAGCATAGAAATAATAAATATACCATTTCCTCAAATAAGATACATTAAGTGTACACAAGACATATCACCATAAACACAACTAAATAAACAAACAATTATTTTTTTTTTAAACATGCGCATATGGTAAATTTACACATATTTTTAAAATCATGCGAATATGGTAAATTCACAAGAAATCAAACAGATAAGAACAGGATTGTAGCATGCCATTTGCAGAAATAAATAATGTGAAAAGCTAATAAAGCATGAAGAGTTCTTTCCCTTTCAATAGGTTGGATTCTGGGGGCCTGCTCCTTTCTAGCTGTTCTGTCTTTACTTTCTGTCCGACGCATGCGCAGTTGCACTGTGCGGTGTTGATCCTTGGTAACTGCGCATGTGTCGGACAGAACGTACAGATAGAACAGCTAGAAAGGAGCAGCCCCCTGTTAGTCCAGAATGTGCGTCCAAGACTGTCAATGGAACATCACTTAGGTTTATATTGGCTTGGTTTGCTCTTAACGTTACAGACGCCATCCATCAGATTCAGTGGCAGTTGAGCTGAGAAGCTTCACCGACAATCTCATTGAAGTTTCCTTGTTCTTTAATTCACAAATACACTCGATCATACTAAATGTCTTCAACTTCTGGAATGGCATCCATACAACATTGTCAGACGTTTACGAGTGTTCGTTCCTTATAAAATTACCCCTTGCTATCTAGTTTTACTGAACTGATGGCAAGAAACATACTCTAGTGTTGACAAGACCAATGTATATAAGCGGTATTACAGGGCGTATGCTTTACGTGGAATAAACTCAATGTGTTATACTAATACCATGGACATTGACAGGTTGTAATATATATGTGTATCGGTACACCACGGATGGACCAATGGCGGTACAGTGTTAACTGTTGAGCGATCCGGCCCCGGGATTTCGAAACTTTTATGAGTACGATTTCATGCTCAACTCAAAGATTTGTTCACAAATCTCCATATACATTCTCAGCTTGAGCATGAAATCGTTCTCAGAAAGTTTCATAATCTCGGGGCCCAGTTAGACACCAACTTCAGGAAGTGACGTCAGAATGGGCATTGGTTGGTCTGCGGTCTCCTATTAGGTGTGCTTTGGACCACAACATATTTATAAGCTGTATGGAGAATGGCACGTATGACAAATGGGAGGAACACCCAAATGATCCGGCACTCTCTTGATACTGTTGTTGTTGCTGCTGTTGTTGTTGCTGTTGTTGCTGCTGTTGTTGATCACGTCGGTTTGTCTTTCTGCTACATGGTACATATTGTTGACCATTCATTCTAGTGTAGTCTCACTCATCCAATACCGTACGATGGAGAGAGAGAGAGTTTTGAAAGAGAGAGAGTTTTGAGAGATAGCGATAGAGAAATGGAGAGAGAGAGAGTGAGAGAGAGAGAGGGAGATAGAGACGGAGAGCGAGACAGTCAGACAGATAGACAGACAAACAGACAGACACGTAATAGTAAACTCGTAATATAATATCCTTTGTTATGCGATTTGTTTTATGGAACCAGGACAGGCCCGTACGTATTTCAATAAGATAAGAAATTAGCATCGCATTGGTGGGAGCATATCGAACATATCACACCATAATTAGCAGTCAGTGATGATCTATCAAATTGAAATAAATTGTAATAATGCAGAGCAGTTAACCATAGGAAAGCAATAACAGAAAATAAGTTTTGAACTTTATTATACAAAGAATATACAAAACATAAATAATCGCGCATGAGGCCTAGATGTCTAGTCTCCACTCTCCATGTGGAATGTCAAATTGATGACGTGATGTCCATCATATGGGTTTCGGGATGAGAATGATGTGATATTAAAACTGTACCGGTCACTCAATGATGTCCTGAAAATAAAAGTATATACCTCAATAATTAGCATTAATACAAGACGTATGCCTATTTAGAATATGCATATTTAGAGTATGCATATGTATTATGCCTATTACACCCACACACACACACACACACACACACACACACACACACACACACACACACACACACACACACACACACACAC
>JAUTBZ010142973.1:0-12605 GCA_032361785.1 Lepetodrilus galriftensis
ACCAGAGTACAGGCCGGGGACGCGCTTCGCTCGATGGTTTGGCAAGACAGGGGGGGGTTTGGTTGATGCTCGTTTTTAACGATAAACACTGTAGATCCATCGTAGGCATGTAGAAGTCTGTTAAGCGTAAGGGGATACCCCTTACAACCCCAATAATGGCTTACAACGCAAATTTGGGCGTTTTTGAAAATACCCAGGGAAAAAAGGATCTCCTCCATTTGGGTGGTGGCCTGAAAACGTTATTTCCCGATAATTTCCCCGTATTCTTCATCAACCACTGCGTTTTTCTGTTTTTCCTTGTCTTTTTCCAAATGTATTCACCTTTCTTTTTGTCTACACAAATACATCTTGTCTTATTCGCTTGCCGCTCAACGGGAATGGACAGGTTAAGGGTGGGATCCTTGTTTGAACGATGTCCTGGAATAAATAGGGGTCATTTTTTTATCTGGCAGGTTTTGGGTTGGGGTGGATGGGCAGGGTCTTTGGCAGGTTCATAGATTTGTATGAAGTTTTTTATAAAGCTGCCCTGGTAGGTGAGGTAACTGAGGCCTTCGATACAAACAACCTGGAATGTTTCATCATTGTTTTGTGCCTGGTGGTTTGGGCTACAGGCTGTCAGTAGGCATAACGTGGCCAGTGTGAGGGGTGTTTTCATGGGCTTTAAGTCTCTTTGTCCCGGGTTTCTATCGTACTGACCGGTGGGGTATCCCATCCCAGTTCCTTGCGTGCATTTTGCAAATCAATTGCAACATCACGTGCGCTCTTAATGGTTTCTGTAATGGTATGACCTTGTACTACCAGACCGGGGATATCGTCGCGGGTGGCGAGGTAAACCCCTTCGGGGAGTTTTTTTATACGGAGGGTGGCTGTTTTGTCCATGGTTTGTTTATCTCTTGTTGGGATTATTTAGGGGCAGGGGGGTTGATGACTTTGAGTCCGCCACGTTGCTTTCGTCCCTTTAGTATTTTGATCAGACGTTCAAATTCCTGGTGGTTGTCGTTGATGATGGCGAGCAGGGTGTTTTTTTCTACGGCATCGATGCAGGTATCTTTGCGGTATTTTTCCCGCAGTTCATTTTCAAACGCCAGGCGTTCTTTGTTGGCTTTCTGGTATCGCAGGCAGGCCTTTCGCCAGGTTCTGGCTGATGTGAGGTGGTTCGGATCCAGTCGGTGGTGTTTACAATAGGCTTGATAGTCTTTCATGGCGTTTCCTTAATCCAGTGTTGATTGGAATCCGCTGATTTTTATGTATGACCACAAGGAATGACATTACGCCTGTGGACTAATCGCGGGTGGTTAATAAGGTTGTAAGTAAGGTCAGGCTAATGCCTGTTTTTACTTCACGCTTGAATGTTCGAAAGACAAGTTGAAGGGGCCGGTTGGCCAGTAGGTTTAAGATAATCAGGATTGGCAGGAATGTCAAATGGCGCTTATGAGCGCTAAGCCAATGGCTATTAGGTTCATATTGATTTTTTGGACCGGAGGTTGTCTGTATTAAACGGGATATGGTCTTTTTCACGATATAACACGTCTGTTTTACAGGCGTTGCTTAGTCTTTGTAACTGATACTTGTATTCTTCATATTCACGCCTGGCTTTGAGGCTGTTGGCGTCAAGTTCATAGCGTTTGCAGAATGTCGTGTAATTGACCATCTTGGATCTCCTGTTTTTGATTATAGCATGGCTTTATGTGCAAAAATGCAGGGAAGGGTTTTGATGGTTCACATCAAACCCTGACTGTCTGGCGAAGACACGGGGGGAGCAAGTCAGGCCGTCATGGAATAAATTAGGCGCGTAGCGACTGTTGTTTTTATGCCGTGAAAGTGGCTTGACTTGCGAGGGGGCAGTCTGCCCCTTTTTTGGGTGAAAAATGTGCGCCAGTTTTTTCTGCGGAGTGGGCTCCGTCTCTTTCTTGTTTTGCAAAAACAGAAAGTGACGGGGCATTGATGTTGCGCCAATGCTTGACATTAGGTGTTATACAGGAATATTATAATATGCAGTGTGAAAAGTCCACAGTGATGTGGCCACCTGACCCCAAGGGTGTATTGGGTACTGGCGACAACTCCCTCGATGGTGTCCAGGTCGAACTGCTGATGGTCTATGTGACCACCTTCTGAGGGTTCTCCCTCCAGGATATTTAAAAAAATGTCCGCATTGCCATAAGAATAGAAGGCCACCTGACCAGGTGGTATAAGAATAGGGAATCATCTGCTGATAAGTGGTACAAGAGGCTAATTCGACCACTGCGCCAGCAGGTCGGATTGTGTTTTTTGTGCTTTAATTTTTAACGCGCAGGAGGAAAAAATAGCGCAAAAACAACGTAAGAGTTAGTCCAAAATCTCATCAGTTATCGTGTGACTTTTGAGGCATTTCTGTATTGATAGTTCTCGCTACGGCTCGATCTATCTGGGCAGAGTTAATTACGTTAAACAGCACCTTTTTTGTTATTTTTATACCGTGCAATTTTTTGCTTAAGCAGATTTTGCCAATGGGGGAGCTATGCCTGTTAGAGAGCGACACAAGACGGATTTTCAGATCAAGACCATCATGAAGTATAACCGGGATGGTAGCCCGAATTTGCGCCAGAGCCGCCATCAGAATTTGATGCGCTTTGTAAAACACATGCAGGAGAAACGGGGCTATTCGAAACGCTGGGATGTATATCGCTTGGGTAAGAAGGAGGTGCACCGTTATGTGCGGGATTTGCAGGAAAGGGGTTTAAATCATCGCACGATTGCGAATAATTTGAAGGATATTCGTTGGCTGGCCGAGAAGGTGGGCAGGGCGGATCAGATCCCGACGAATCGCCAGTGTGGTTTAAGGCGGCGTGAGTATGCGATGGAGAATAAGGCGGTACAGCTGACGCCTGTCATGTTGTCTCAAATGGATGAGCGTATGCAGTTGATTAACCGGCTCAAGGCTGAGTTTGGCTTGCGGGAAAAGGAGGCCTTGAAGTTTAATGCTGCCAGGGCAGCGCAAAAACCAGGGGTGGTTCAGCTTGAGGGTAACTGGTGCAAGAATGGCCGTCCCCGTAGTATCGAATTGGTGAATGATCGTCAGGTGCAGTTGCTTAAAGAGGTGGGGACATTTCAACAAAAACACGGGGATCATTCGATGATTCCGTCTAAACTGACCTTTGCGTATTACCGTGATCTGGTTCAGGAGAAAAGCAAGGAAATGGGCTTTCAGGGGCATGGCTTGAGGCATCAATGGGCGCATGAACGCTTTAGGCATCTGGCGGGCTTTGATTGTCCGATTGCGGGTGGGCCAGCGTATCAGGGTTTATCAGCTGAGGATAAGGAAAAATGGGACTATGCGGCTGGTGTCGTTAACCAGGAACTGGGGCATGGCAAGCATCGGTTGGATACCACGGCGACTTATATTGGAAAACGGTGAATTATTTGTAGTTACACAGAATTATTTACAGGCTCTTTATTAGCAGAGTTTTTAGTAGTGGATGTTTTAAGATTAATTCCCTTACAGTAATTCCATTTTTGTCTTTTAAATTTATATTTGCACCTGACTTAATTAGTACTTTTACTGTATTAGCTATTTTTTCATTTGGATAATTAATCTCATTTAAGTAGCTATGTAGCGGGGTTTGTCCTTTTTTATTTTGTTTATTGATATTATTTTTTGTAATCAGCTTATTTAGTAGGTCTAGGTTATCTCTATACTTTAAAAACCAATGTAAAGGTGTATCACCTGTTTGTTTATCGATACTATTACGAAGGTTTGGGTTTAACCTAATTAATGCCTTTGCCAGAATTGATTCATTACAATGGTGTGTATAGGCAGGATCATTAACGGCTGAAAAGAGAACATCCCTACGATATGATACAGAAGGAAGAGTTATCACTTGATAACCTTTTCCTCTTATGTCTATTATTTGATTATGAACAGGTTCGCTCAATAATTTGTTATTTAAATATAAATATTTATTTTTTTTCAGTATCTGCAATGTAGTATTGCAGGATGCTTTATTAGGACGAAAAGAAACAATTTTTTGTATCAATATATTATTAGTTTCAGCACCTGAGTTTATAAGCGTTTTTATAAATTTGGGATTTCCTGCATATGAATAAACCATATACGTTAAAATAATTGATAACTTGGTAGCAGGAATACTTAGCAAATAGGGTGAAAGTTTTTCAGCCAAATAATAATCAACACCGCTTGCTATCAATTTTTCCCGCAAATCGGTTGGAATATCAACAGGTATCTTTGAGCCAAAGTTACCAATACATATTAGGATATCAGCTTCTGTAAGCTTGCGAGTGCGTGTTTTATCAGTAAATAGGAAGGCGCACGAATGTAAGTTATTTTTTACCCATCTATCTACCAGTAAATAATCCTTGTGGCTAAGTTTGGTTGCCTTATTTTCTAGTGAAAATCTTTGGACATTTTTGTTAGTACCACAAGATTGAATCATTAAGGCAATAAGAAAGGTACAAAGTATGTATAAAAAATTCATATTAATAGCTTATATACTAAAAGCCTAAGTCCTTTAGAGTGGTACTTACTCTATCTTTACATCTATCATGGCTGTGTAATGTATGAAAAAAGTAATAATTAAAAGGTCCTTGTATAATATCATTTGCTGTATGACATGTGGAAAATGTTGCCTTTACAGGAGGTATACTATTTGTATCTTTTGAATTATCCGCAGCTCTTATATAAGGCACCCTATGACTTCTTAATAACTTAAAAGCGTCATTAGATTTTATCCGTGTTCCTCCAGGTCCATGAATTGCAACTGGTACCGGGCCTGCATGGAGAGCAAACCAATTTTTTATTTGTGTAGCTTCATCTCCAAGGCTACGAAAATCCTTTTTGAGAGGGCTTATATGCAAACCAACTAATGCACCTGCTCCTCTCAGCTTACCGTACCACGACATATCAACTTTTCTAGGAAATATATAAACATTAAAATTTATCCGACCTTTATATTTACGAATTATTTTTAGCGCATCATCTTTCTCAGATGATGTATGCACATCAATGGAAAAATATATTTTCCTGTGAGCCTTGCGAACATATGTTTCTAAAAGCCCCGACGGGTCTGTTATTTTTAATGGGTTAGCACCAGCATATCTAAATAAATTAATCCCCCCATTGAGCCCAATAGGATCACTCTGAATATACCGTCCAGTCACAGGATTATAATTTCTATTGTAGTTATAGTGCTTTCCTGTTTCAACGTCGTAATATTGCCCAGGAAACCTGAGGTTATAGATTAACTTCGTGCCATCGCCATCCACATCCTCATCAGGCTGAGATTCACCAAACGGTTTACTATCCCAGATCCAAAGCGCCTGATTAGTATTATCCGTTACAACACTCGGTATATCAATCTGATCGGCATAGATACGGTAAGTATTACCATCCTTAAGCAGGGTAACGGGTGTACTCCCAAAGTAAACTGTTTCTTGTATGGCATTTCCACTTGCATCATATTCTGCAAAGATGCGGTCATTGTCCCACGCATAGAGTGTAGTACCGTTTTGGGTGGTTTTCCTGACGCGCATGTTATTGGCGTTGTAGAGGTAGGTATTGTTGCTATCTACTTGGACGAGACGGTTTCTGGCATCATAGTGGTAGGTATGTTCACCATCGTTGATGATGTTGCCGTTGGCATCGTACTGGTAGTCGGTTTCATCCACTTTAGTTAAGCGATTTGATTCTGCAAGTATGCTGTAAACGGTCTTGACGCTGTTTTCTTCCAGTTCAAGGCGGTTGCCATTGGCATCGTAGGTAAATAGCTGGCTTTGCCTGACCACTCCAGAGTGGTCAGATTTTGTATAAGTTGTGAGACGACTAAGAAGATCATAGCTAAATGTTTTACTTTCGCCATCACTATCTGCCCAGCCGGTGATATTGCCCAGTTTGTCGTAGTTGAGTGTTCTTGTCTTGTTGCCTAGCGGGAAGGTTCTCAGGCGTCCGTTGGCATCGTAGGTTTTTGTGTAGGCGGTGCCGTCCGACCATTTCCAGCCGGTGAGCTGGTTGTCGGCGTTGTAGCTGATGTCGGTGATCAGTGGAGTGCCGTCTATGGCGATGCTGTTGATTTTGTCGATGTCGTAGGTGTAGCTGATGACTTTACCACTGGGGTAGGTGACGCTTTGGAGTTTGTCGTTGTCGTCGTAGCTGTATTTGAGGCTGAGGGTGATGCCTTCTATGGTGCTGTCTTTTTGGGTGACTTTGCCGTCGCTGTCGTAGCTTAATGTAGTGCTGCCGCTTTTGTCGGTGGTTTTGCACAGGCTGCCGATGCGGCAGGTGTCGTATTCGTAGGAAATAGTTAAGTCAGGATGACCATCCCAGCTTTCGCCGGTTTTACGGTTGAGTATGTCGTAGGTGATGCGGTGGACGTTGCCGTTGGCGTCGGTGATGCTGGTCTGGTTGCCTGATACGTCGTAGGTGTAGGTGGTGGTGCCTCTGTCGGGGCTGGTTTCCTTGATGAGCTGGTTGAAGTTGTCGTATTCAAAGGTGGTGGTGGCGCCGTTGGGGGCGACGACTTTGGTACGGTTGCCGTTGATGTCGTAGGTGTATATTGTTACTCCGCTGAGTGGGTCGGTGGTTTTGATCAGGCGGTTGTTGCTGTCGTATTCGTTGCTTGTGACATTGCCGTTGGCGTCGGTGGTTTTGATCTGATTGCCACTGGCATCGTATTCGTAGGTGGTTTCGTTGCCTTCGGCGTCGATGCTTTTGATGAGCTGGTTTTTGTTGTTATACACCGATTGGCTGGACAATAGTACATTGCCGTCTTTGTCCATGACTTTGTTGGCGGTTTGGTTGCCGTTGGCATCGTAGCTGTTTTCAGTGATGCTATCGTCCTGATCAATGGTTTTGATCAGGTTGCCGGCTGCATCATATTCATTTTGTGTGGTGCTGCCGTCAGGATAGGTGAGTTTGGTCTGTCTACCGAGTGCGTCGTATTCAAAGGTTGTGATTCGACCATTTGTGGTTGTGCTTACAAGGAAACCAGTAATAGTATCATAAGTACTTTTAGTGATAACCCCATCAATATCTTGTGTTTTTAAAGGGCGACCTTTGGGATCAAATTCAAGAACCCGATATTCTTGATTTAATGCGTTTTTGCTACTAGTTAGATTGTCCTTGTCGTCGTAGCTGTATTTCGTCTTGGCACCATTGGCAGCAGTGGTGGCTTTTTGTTGGCCGTTGTCGGTGTATTCAAACACCTGTTCACGGATACTGTCTTTTTTCAGGGCGCTTTTGTTTAAGGCTTGAAGGCCAGACAAACCTTTGGCAGCAAGCTTCTTTGCCCCGGGTGTCACGGTGCCTTGTATGCGTTTTTCAAGTAGTCCTTTGGCATTGTATTCTGAGAAGGTGACTTTTCCAGGTTCAACCTGTTTGGTGGGTTTTCTTAGGTTGGGATGCCATTCGGTTAAGGTGGTTCTTGCGGATGTTGAACCCGCGTTTTCGGTGCGAGATACGAGCAGACCGCGTTTGTTGTAGGTGGTTGTGGTAACCGTGCCATTTATGGCAGTAACTTTACTGGGGTAGCCATTCGCATCGTATTCAAAGGTTTGTTTGGCTCCATCGGTATCGGTGATACTAGCGACTTTCATGACACCGTGGCTGACGAGGAACTGGTAGGTGTCCGTAGCACTGGTGTTAGGATCACCCACGCTGACGCTATCGGATGAATAGCTAAGTGTCCGGGGATTGCTACCTGCTGCCCCTTCGGTGTGGGTCACTCTGCCTTGGTTGTCGTATTGGTAGTGGGCGACGGTGTTACCGGTGGCATCAACAATGCCGGTCAGTTTGCCATTGCTGTTGTACTGGTAGCTGTTTTCTGTGCCGCCAACTTTAGTTACACTGGTGAGGCGGCCTTTACGGTCATAGGCATAGTGTGTTGTGCCGTCAACCCCTTTGACGCTTTTCAGTTTGCCGTTCTTGTAGGCAAGTTCCAGTGTTTTTCCAAAATGCCCCGTGACCTTGACCAGCTTGCCGTTTTGATAATCCAGTTTGGTGGTTTGCCCTGAAGCATTAGTCATGTTGACCAGCTGGCCACTGGCATTGTAGGTTTCTACACTATCGCTCTGGGTGGTGACTTGCCAGTTATTACCGACTTTTTCCAGTTTGAGCGGTGTTCGGGTAGTGGTTTGCCAGATACCATTGCTGTCTTTGAAGAAGGTGTAAGTCGTGCCATCGGGACGGGTTAAGGTGTGTAGCGGGTATTTACTTTTGCCACCTGCATAACGCACGGGAAGTGAAGCCACAATGTCGCTGTCCAGGTACAGGTCACACAAACCTTCATGGAAAATCGGCTGGGCAGCCACCAGTTTGCCGTTATACGCATCTTGCCTGATCTGTTCCCAGCCATCGCTACAGGCTTTTTCCGCATCGGTAAATTTGCGGGTTTTTAAACCTTTCCAAGAGGCATATGGAATCCCCCTGCCATCGAGCTGGCTACCAAAATTATGCTGCCAGCCACCCAGCACCGCACTGCCTGCGCCCTGTGAGGCAAAGGAACGCGAAAATGACAAGGTACTGGACGATAAATCTGACTCACTGCGGCTTAGCTTACCCGTTGCCACATCCACACCACCGACCGATGAACCACTGGCAATCGGCTCTGGCGCCAGGTAAAAGTTTTGTGCCGTATCGTTGCCATTGCTACAGGCTGTCAGAACCAAGGCACTGGCAAGTAAGGAGCGTGTAAAAAAGGCGCGGGTTGTTTGCTTAGGGGCTTGATGCTGGGGGTTCATCATTAATCTCTTCCATGAGGGTATATTGATATAATCCATGAAGAGTAGCGCAAAAAAAAAACACATGTCAACATCAAAATAATGAATAACACTAGATTTAACGTGATGAAATTTCCCCAGATCCTTGAAAAGAAACGTAATGGGCATCATAAACCGAAGCGGAAAAATTGTTGTTTTTTATTGATGCGAATAAGTGGTGTTATGTTAAATGATAGGGAGTGTTAGTTACTCCCCTGCTCTGCTATAGTTACTAACTCGGTAACCAATATAGTCCTTTTAGATGCCCACTTCTCATCCTGAATCCATTTCTCATGCACTGCTCTTAGAATTAGTTGCCTCTGGATCTGTTCGATCCGCCACGGCTATTGCCGATGGGGATTGTTGGTTTTTGATGGTGCGTTATGGGCGGATTGAAAAGACGTTGCGATCCAAATCAAGAAAAATACGCTCCTGGCGTAAATTGGATTCCCTGGCTAAGTACATTATTGTGGAGTTGGGATTGCCACGCTTTGAGGTCGAAGGGGCGGAGTTTGATCCCTCCCTGAAGACTTTGAGGCGACCTGATAGTGCAGCGGTGTTGAAAAAAGCCCATGCTGCTGTGAGAGACGGTTAACCGCCCTACTCTATTTTTTAGTTATATTCCAAGCTCACTGTGAGATCCTAATCGAGCGAGCCGTAAAACATTATCATCTTCTTCAACACGGTAAATTAATACAAGATCAGGTTTAATATGGCAGTCACGGTGATCTTTCCAGTTTCCTGTCAATGCGTGATCCTTGTATTTTTCTTCCAGTGCTTCCTTTTGAATCAGTGATATAAGCACTTCTTTTAGGTCATTTTCAACGGTTGTTCTATGACGACCTTTTAACTCTCTTTTATAATCTCGTTTAAATTGAGATGTTCTTGCTATTCTAAGCATTCAAATCGGCCATAAGATCATCAATAGAATCAAATTCTTTGAGGTTTTTTCCTTCTCTGGTTTCTTTCATTGCCTGGATTGTTTCTGTATTAGGGATCAATGGCTCAAATGGCAAGGCCTTTTCTTTAGCGACACGCGTTAGCATCAGTCGGAAAGCATCAGACACGGTTAAACCCATGCTGGCTAATACAACAGCAGCTTCCTCTTTTATTTCTTCATTTATTCGTGCGCGTACGACTGCATTTTCTGCCATGATACATACCTAATTTATTATTGAGCTACATTGTAGCCCAGTACGAATAATATATCAACTGATCTACTTGCAACAAGTTGTAAAGTTGTTAACAGCTTTATATCTTAACAACTTGTTGTTTATCCTATATCATAAGAGTATGAAAACAATTGCATTAATATCTCAAAAAGGCGGATCTGGTAAAAGTACCTTGTCTATATCATTGGCTTGTGAAGCTGAATTACAAAATATACAAACGCTTCTTATCGATACCGATCAGCAGTCTTCTGTTTATAAATGGTTTCGCCTTCGTGAAAATGATTTGCCCTACACTATTTCTACACATGGTGAGGCAGTCGGAGAAGAGCTAGAAAAGTACGAAGAAGCAGGAGCTGAATTAGCAATTGTAGATACAGCGGGTGTTTCATCAACAGCATCTGTATCACTCGCTAAACAAGCTGATATGGTTCTTATTCCCTCACGTGCTTCGGCAATTGATTTGCAAGCTATAGAGGACAGTATAAATATAGCGAAACTAGCAGGGAAAATACCCTATGTAATTTTTAATGCAGTACACCCTAATGCAAAACAAACCTTCGAAGAAATAAAAAAAGTTGCTGAGGATTCTTATGAAGCAACAGTTATTCCTTTTTGTGTATCTCAACGTAGTACATTTAGTCATTGTATGATTGGTGGGGAGTCTCCCCAAGAGTATGAGCCAAATGGAAAAGCGCACCAGGAAATAACACAACTATTTAACTGGGTTAAAAAAGTTGTTAAGTTATAATAACAAAAAGACAACTTAACAACTTTATATTAAGCTGTTAATATCTGCTTTTTTAGAGAGGTAAATATTTATGCCAAAACGTCCACACTTTGCTGCTGCAATAGATACCAAAAAAGTAAAAGATAAAGAGACAATAGTTAAACAAGATGAAGATACAATTGTTAAGGGGAAACAGCCTGGTAGAGCAAGGCAAGTAACAATAGTTACTTACACTTCCAAAGAAGTAAAAAAGCAACTTAAAATATTGGCTTTAGAAAATGATACAACTCAAACTGAATTATTCAGAGAAGCATTAAACTTATTATTTAAAAAGCACCAAAAATCATTAATAGCTTAATATCTTTACAACAAGTTGTTAAAATAAGTTTTGCTGCTTATCTCTATTTGCTCGTTTACGACAAAAACCGAGGAAAGCTTTTTCTAGATCATTAGGTATAGGTTTACCTGTTTTAGCCCACCATTCTCTAAACTCTTGCTCTAAACCATATATATCGAACAGAGGTGCAACTTTCTTTGCCTTATCATAAATATCAGTACCTAGAGTAGGGAGCTGCCTTTCAGGATCGTTAGGCTTATCTTTCCACCAGGTATTACGATTTTTGAACTTGATGACATTGGAATCATTGTCATACTCGATACTGTAATCGGGTAAATGGTTGTGTTTCACAATCACTTTAATTTTTTGCTTAAAATCCTTTTTAGTTGTTTGCGAGCCACTTTTTTTATGGAGTAGGGATAGGGTGATAGACCATTCTTTCTTCTTACCGCAGTGTTTACGAGCAAGCTCATAGATTCGTCTTTCTATGGGCTTTCTAAGCCTAAAATAATCTCGATGTAGTGTTAGTACATTCTTTTTCTCTATTGCTTCAAATACCCAATCAGAAAGCTCAATATCACACCATAATAAACGACCATCAATACCATTTTTTCTACGTGTCCCAGCACTTTTAATTAAACCAAATGCTTTCCATTCTTGTTCATCATTATCTACACTTACATTAGTTCTAATTCGTGTTCCTTCTAGGCGATCCAAAGAGTCTTGCAAAGACATATAATCACGTCCTGAAGTTCCTCGATTGGTAAATCTTAGTAGTTCATGGCTATTAATTCTAATTCGTTGAGAGACAGCTTCACCGTTATTAAGTTTTGCCATAATTTGAGAAATGGCATAAATCAAAATATCTTTATCATAAATAGTGGCAGCACCTTTGATGGTAGGTATTATTTCTACCCAATTACCATTGTGTTCATACCTTCTTGGTTCTGTACAAGGCTTCTTAGAAAGAGAGTAAAAAGGATGCTCCATTTGAGGCATGATGTCTTTCAAAATTGCATCAGCAACATCACAGATAAATAGATCCCCTTGTGGATACTTTTCTGGAATTAGTTGAGTCTTTGACATCGTGGTTTTAGCTACCTATTCGTGGTTTTAGCTACCATATCAAACATTCGTGGTATTAACTACCTTTCTTCGTGGTTTTAGCTACCTTTCTTCGTGGTATTAACTACCTTTCTTCGTGGTATTAACTACCTACTAAATAATATTTATTATTATATTCAGCATCTTAGTAGTGTATTTTTCAGCGTAACACTGTTTTAACACATCTTTAACACTTATTAACACAGGGTAGCCTGTGGATAACTCGTAAATTCGTGGTTTTAGATACCTTTTTCAATTTAAAAAAAAGAAAAACAGGTTTCCATTTTAGAAAAGCGCGCCAATACTTTCTGTAGTCCTTTTTAAATTCATCTCTCCCCATGCCAACCATTTAAAAGACAATATAATGGATTCGCTACGCTCATGCTTTTTGAAAAACAAAAACGTCTTAGATTTAAGTATCATTCCGCTATGCGCGGAATAAACGGCAAACCATATTACAGGACGGGGACTCGCTTCGCTCGATGGTTTGGCAAGAACGGGGGGGGTTTGGTTGATGCTC
>JAUTBZ010142984.1:0-12604 GCA_032361785.1 Lepetodrilus galriftensis
ATTTACGGCTTTCATACAGATGGTTTTTTTCGTGAAAAACTGAATATCCCTGCCCGTCTGGCTGTCCCTGCCCCTGATGGCCTTGCGCCAGAAGCTGCGGCGCTTGCAGGCATTACCTTTGGCACACCAGAACATATGCTGTTTGATAATGCCAAACTAAAAGAAGGGGAAACCGTTCTTGTTCAGGCTGGCGGATCAGGCATTGGGTCGGCTGCCATCCAGCTTATCAAGGATGCTGGCGGCATAGTCCTTACAACCGTTGGCTCAGATGAAAAAGGAGAGAAGGCCAAGGCTCTTGGGGCAGATCATGTCATCAACTATAAGGAAGAACGTTTTGAAGGCAGGGTGCGCCGCATTACCAAAAAGAAAGGCGTTGATGTGGTGTTTGAACATATTGGCCCTGACACATTTAAAGGCTCCATGCTCTCTCTAAAGAAAGGCGGACGGCTGGTCACATGCGGCTCAACCACAGGCGTTATGGGAGAGATCAACCTGAACCTGCTCTACCAACAACAACTCCACCTGCTGGGCAGTTTTGGCTGCACAATGGATAATATGGCAACCGTTATGAGAAAGATGGCTTCGGGAAAGGTCAAGCCTGTTATTGATTCTGTGCTTGATATCAAAGATGTTGAAATTGGTCTGAAGCGCCTCGAAAACCGTGATGTCTTCGGCAAGATTGTTATCAAACTCTAAGAGTCTGGCGTAAATAGTGTCATATCCTAAAAATTGAGGGGTAATGATGGGACTTGATCGTCAGATGAAAACACGCAAACCACCCCAAAAAGCTCAAAAGTGTATCAATCCGTAAAACGGCTGAGAAACGGCGTAAGAAGTATCAAGCACCAAAGATACCAAAAAAATGATTATAGCCTCTCTACATGCCTTAAAATGGGTTCTAGGGCATAGTCCTGGCAACATCAAAGGTCTTACCTTGCTGAGAGAATGAAAAACCTGTCAAAATAGCAGGTGGCTTATTGTGGAATCAGGGTGCGTATTTCACGCCCTTTTTAATCAAGAATATGAATCCATATTTTCCCCATATTTGAGGTTATTCACAGGGTTATCCACAATTCCTTCGTGTTAATAACGTGTTAAATACGTGTTACGGGTAAAAAAACACCCTGTAACCTATTGATTTATATAGTTAAAAAAAAGTGTTCGGTCACTGAAATATCGAAGATCGGTCACTGAAATATCGAAGATCGGTCACTGAAATATCGAAGAGCTTGCTATTGTCACTGAAATATCGAAGTATCAATAAATGGTCATTGAAATATCGAAGATTGCCTAGTCACTGAAATATCGTATAAAACAGGTCACTGAAATGTCGAAGAAGAAATTGATGGCAAAACGCCACACAAAAACAGATTTGTTCATCTGTGAAATGTCTGATGCTGTTTTGAAGGATGATATGGTTTCCATGGAACATCCTATTTTTGCCCTGTCTACAAAACCGGATAACAATATTAGACGCTATGACCATAACAATAAATCACTTGAAATATGGCCCAGTGCCATAGGAATCGCGACTATTTTTGATAAGGATATTCTCATTTATGCGATCAGCAAACTAATGGAAGCCAAAAAAAATGGACAACCCTATAACCGAAAAGTTCATTTTGCAGCCCATGACTTTTTAATTTTCAGCAACCGTATGGTGAATGGAAATGCTTATGAAGGCCTAAAATCCGCATTGGCGCGTTTAGATGGAACCCGCCTCAGAACCAATTTAAAAACAGGAAATTCCCAGCAATGGGAAGCCTTTGGCCTTATAGATGGTGCCATGATTAAAAAATCTGATAAAACAGGGCGTGTTACGGAATGGGGTATAACAATTTCTGAATGGCTTTTTAATGCTATTGAAGCGGATGAAGTATTGACACTACACTCTGATTATTTTCGTCTCAGAAAACCTCTGGAACGCCGTGTTTATGAACTTGGTCGAAAGCATTGTGGCACGAAAAGCGAATGGAAAATTAACCTAGAACTTTTACAGAAAAAATCAGGGTCTCTCAGTCCATTAAAGCATTTCAAATACCTTATCAAAGATATTATCAAGAATGATCATCTTCCTGATTATCATCTAAGTATGGACGAGAGAGATAATGTCATTTTTATCCGTAAGCAACAATCAAAGGTTGGAGAACTTTCAATATCACAAAACAGGGCATCAAACACCCATTATACTGTAGATAATCTTGACCAATACCTTGATAATAAGGCACAGGAAAAATGTCCCAAACTTGCTAGGGATAAGGGGATAGATTATTATTTTCTCAAAAATGAATTTTGTAATTTTCTCAATACCAAAGGCGTGCCTGAAAACATCAGTGCATCGTTCATTGGCTTTATTAAACAGAAAAAAATTATCTAACCTTCATCCAAAAGGTGCGTTTTATACCCTTCATGGTTCTGCATTTGGAACAATTTTGAGATGAAGGTTTCAAAAGCAGCATCATATCTTGCCTACTTTTTCTTCTGCCTCTGGCCTGGCCGCTGCAACAAGACTAGAATGAAGGTCTTCAAGTTTATGGCAACATTGTCAGCCCCCTAAAAAACTATTGAAGTCTGAAAAATAGTATGTTTTTGATAAATTTAAAACTGTCAAACACTGCCTGAATATTCGGTCAGACTCTAAGCTGTGAATTGGCTTTTGGGTCAATACGGTATTCGTCCATATCCACCACATCATCACACTGGTCACAGATTACCACCAACAGGTCTTTAACCATCCCTTTGTTATGGCGAAAAGGCAGAGCACCACTGCTCAGTAAATTCCTGTCATCAATATCATTGCGCCCCTCTATGGTCAAAACTTCCGCTCCCTAAACCCCATCTCTACCTCTGGTGAAACTATTCGGATTTTTTGGAAAATTACTTTTATGGGCGTTATTAAGTAATTTATGTTCATTGCTAAGTAGCTTTCCTTAAAATACTATAACTTTATTGACATAATTATATTCTTAGGGCACTCCCTTGAAAATATTATTTTGTGCATTTTCACTATTATTATTATTATACTGCGCGGTATTCAAATACCGTTAAAGATAAGTTGGGATTGACCATTTTGCAGGTCAGTTAAGCTGTTACAGGGACGACATGATTTTATTGTTACCTGCATGGCTACCCATCTTTGCTGGAGAATTTAATGAAACGATCAACGATCCTGACAGCTATCTTTAGCGTTTTTGGTGTTTTCTTCCTGTTTTGGAGTTCTCTCGTCAATTCCGCACCCCAAAATGGGTGGTGGCCTTCTTCTCCAGCACCGCAATACCCGCCGCAATCTGGCGTACATGCAAAAACGGCAAAACCAGCTGTCACCAAGCCAGGCAGTATCCACTCTGTAAAAACAACAGGCACCAAAAAACCAGTCAACATTTTGTCTGGTTTTGATAATTTGAGCCGTGAAAGTGCAACATGTTTGTCCTGTCATCGTGAAAAGACCCCTGGCATTTACGACCAGTGGGGACATTCCAAGCATTTTGCTGCAAATGTTGGTTGCTATGAATGCCACAAGGCCAAGAAAAGTGACAAAGACGCCATCATGCACAAGGATTTTATAATCTCGGTTATTGTGTCACCCAAAGATTGTGCAGGCTGTCATAAAAAGGAAGTCGAAGAATTTGACCGTAGTCATCACGCCACAGCAGGTGATATTCTGGGGTCTCTGGATAATGTGTTGGCAGAAGTTGTTGAAGGCGCACCAACCATGTCTGGCACTTCACCTATTACAGCAATGGGCTGCGCCGCATGTCATGGTTCCATTGTCCGCGTTAACTCAGACGGAACATTGAATAAGTCAAGCTGGCCAAATACGGGTATTGGCCGTATTAACCCGGATGGTTCCAAGGGAGCCTGTTCAGCCTGTCATTTGCGTCATACATTCTCAGCCGCCCAGGCGCGTGAACCAAATGCGTGCGGCCGCTGTCATTTGGGACCAGACCATCCCCAGAAAGAAATTTATGAAGAATCTGCCCATGGTATCGCTTTCCGAGCCCATAAGGACAAGATGAAACTGAAATCGAACAAGTGGATTGTTGGCGAAGATTATACCGCGGCTCCTACATGTTCAACCTGCCATATGTCCCGCACCAAAAACTTGCCCGTTACCCATGATGTTGGTGACCGTATTTCCTGGAATTTGCGTGCCCCGGTTTCTGTCAAGATTGATGCAAAGGCCATAAGACAAAGCAAAAAAGTAAAACCTTGGCTGGAACGCCGCAAGGACATGAAATCTGTTTGTCGGGCTTGTCATGGCAACAACATTGTCGATGCACATTTTGAACAGCTGGATGTTTTTGTTGAGACATTTAATGAAAAATTCCTGATACCGGCTAAAAAGCTGAGTATTGCCCTGCTGAAAAATGGTTTGCGCGACAAGATAAAATTTAATGAAGCTATTGAATGGGAATATTTCTATCTGTGGCATCATGAAGGACGCCGGGCACGTCATGGCGCTGCAATGTTTGCCCCCGATTATGTTCATTGGGAAGGCGTTTTTGAAGTTGCGCATCGTTTCTATATTAAAATGGTTCCCAAGATCACCAAACTGATTAAACATGCTCGCGAAAAAGGCAATAAGGCTGGTGCTGATAACGTTGAAAAACTCCTAAACGAGATCTTGGATTCTCCAATGCATCGTTGGTTCAAGGGTAAAAAGCCGCCGAAAGCATGGCGGCCAACCGATGACGACAATCATGGCTTTAATCTTATGAAGCAAAGAATGAAGGCACAGGCCGAAGCTTCTGAAAAGCGCTAGTTTGTGCAAGGGCGGGAGATAATGTGTTCCCCCTCTAACATTCCAAAATTTCAGACCAAAATTTCAGGATGAGTTCTGCTATGGAAACCAAATTGATTGAACTGATCTATTCGCAGGATACTTTTTTCCTGCTTATGTCCAGTGTGCTGGTAATGTGGATGGCAACAGGCTTTGCCATGCTCGAATCTGGAATGGTTCGCACCAAAAGCGTTGCCGAAATCCTAACCAAAAATATCGCGCTATACTCTATTGCCTGCCTTATGTATATGTTCATGGGCTATAATATTATGTATGGCAGCAGTAGCAGTGCCTGGTTTCCTTCGCTAAGTTTCTTCCTTGGAACAGATAACAGTCTTGCCCAGGTTGTTGGATCTGGCGGCAAAAAAGGCCATTCCTATCTTGCTGATTTCTTCTTTCAGGTTGTGTTTGTTGCGACTGCCTTATCAATTATTTCTGGCAGCGTTGCCGAACGCATGAGGCTCTGGAGTTTTCTGATTTTTTGCGTTGTCATGAGCGGCATTATTTATCCTGTTCAGGGCTATTGGAAATGGGGCGGCGGCGTGCTGGAACAGGCTGGCTTTCTTGATTTTGCAGGCAGCGGTGTGGTGCATTTAACAGGAGCTTCTGCTGCTTTGGCGGCTGTTCTTCTGCTTGGACCGCGCAAAGACAAATATGTTAAATTGCCTGATGGTAGATTACAGCCCGTTGCCATTCCTGGCTCGAATATGACTTTTGCCACACTCGGAACCATGATTTTGTGGATGGGCTGGTTTGGCTTTAATGGCGGCTCAAAATTAAGCATGGTCTCTGTTGTGGATGCCAATGCGGTTTCACTGATTTTTGTCAATACCAACATGTCTGCGACTGCTGGCTGTATGGGCGCTTTGATACTGTCCCGTCTCTGGTTTGGAAAAACTGACTTGACTATGGGGCTGAACGGTATTTTGGCAGGGCTTGTTGCCATTACTGCCGAACCTCTCACCCCCACGCCTGGACTGGCTTCCTTTATTGGTCTGGTTGGCGGCATGATTGTTGTTGTCTCAATTGTTCTTATGGATCGGCTTGCCAATATTGATGATCCTGTCGGGGCTATTTCTGTGCACGGCATTGTTGGAATATGGGGGCTACTGGCTGTCATTTTTTCAAACCCGAATGCCAGTCTGTTTGCCCAAATTCAGGGGATTGTCCTGATTTTCGTCTGGGTCTTTGGCACGAGTTATCTGGTCTGGTATGCCTTGAAAAAGCTCATGGGTATTCGTCTCTCAGAGCTGGAAGAATATGAGGGTGCAGATATTTCTGAAATTGGCCTGGAAGCCTATCCAGAATTTACTCAGAAATTATAAAATAAATAGAGTTCACCAATAAGGGTTAAAATGCGTATTTTTTAAAAGTCGGAAAATGGAATGTGCTGACCTGTTTTGCAGGGTGATGTCTTTGACCTGCAAAATTCAGCCCCCTTCCCTCCTTCATGCAAAGAAAATATGCTGGATAACAAAGCATTATGAAACAGCTATTACATTGTCTTGTTATCAGTTTTTTTCTGGCCGTTCTGGTTGGCTCTGCAAATGCTGCTGAGTCTGATCTTAAAGCAAAAAATGCGGCTGCCGAAACATCCAAAAGACTGCTGCCTGGCGCGACAAAACTGGATAAAAGCCAGATTACCGACAATGCGTGCTTAAAATGTCATGGCCAAAAAGGCTTTGCTGTTCCTATTGGTAAAAAAGGTGCGCCGCCTTACCGTCATCTGGACGTGAATGCCCACGCCTTACAAGGAAGTGTGCATGGTAACTATAGTTGCCTTGACTGTCATGCAGACATCAAACAGCTCCCTCATAAGAAAGACCTCAAAACAATAGATTGTGTGTCCTGCCATCTTGACCAGGGCAAAGGCGGCGCGCCAGAGCGTACCAAATGGCTGACAAAAGACACGGTCAAGATTGTCATTCAGACGCGGCTCTATTCACACTCCATCCATGCCCAGAAAAAAGGGGCCAAAAATAATGCCAGCTGTGCGGATTGCCATACCGCGCATTATGTCCAGCGCTCCAATGATACGCGCTCGACTGTCCATAAACTCAATGCCCCTGCAACTTGCGGCAAATGCCATATCAAAGAATTACGAGAATATAGCCAGTCCATTCATGGTGCCAGCCTGAAAACGCCTTGGAAAGGTGACAGTGCCACCTGCACAGACTGCCATTCTGCTCACCAAATTGGCAAAAAAGGCTCAGTTCATAGCAACCGCGTCATTATAAACCAATGCGCGGCCTGTCACAGCAAGGCTGTTCGCAGTTACAAGGCCACAACACATGGACAGCTTGCTTGGTTGGGCAATAAGGACGTTGCTCAGTGCAAAGACTGCCATGGGACGCATACCATACACAAGGTTGATGCCCCAGCTGCAAAGATCTCCAAAGCCAATATATTGAAAACCTGCCAGAAATGTCATAAAAAAGCAGGTCAAGATTTTACAGGGTTTCGCGCCCATGCCGATATAGGTGATTTTAAACGAAATCCAGAACTTTGGATTCTTGGGCAGGCCATGATTGTGATTATCATCCTGACCTTAATCTTCTTTTATTCCCATTCTGTGTTGTGGTTTTATCGTGAATTACAATTGCGTCCCTATGAATGGATCACTGTGCATGGCAAAAGCTTCCGTGTCCGTGCCAAGCGGATCAAGCATGATAGCGGCAAACATTTTCAGCGTTTTGAATGGTACTGGCGTGCGAACCATTGGGCACTGGCTGTATCCGTTATGACCCTGACCCTGACAGGCATGGTTGTCATGTTCCCTGAAACAGCTTGGGCGATGTTTACCATCAAACTGATGGGCGGCTCTACTGTCTTTGGCTATATCCACCGTAGCGCGGCGGTTGTCTTTCTGCTTGCTGTGTTTGGTCATGCTGCGGTGGTGATTTACCGTTTGCGCAAGAAAAAAGATTTTGACTGGTTTGGCCCTGACTCCTTGCTGCCGCGCAAGAAAGACTGGGAAGACATGAAAGCCCAGTTCAAATGGTTCTTTGGCAAAGGTGAAGCACCGCGTTTTGATCGCTGGACCTATTTTGAAAAATTTGACTATTGGGCTGTTTATTGGGGGGCTTTTGTCATTGGCCTTTCTGGTATTATTCTGTGGTTTTCGCCCTTCTTCAGCCGCTTCTTGCCAGGCTGGGTGTTTAATCTTGCCGCCCTGGCGCATGGGCTGGAAGCCTTTCTTGCCGTCATGACCCTGTTTGTGGTGCATTTTTTCAATAACCACTTTCGCCCTAGCAAGTTCCCACTGGACATTGTCATGTTTACTGGTAGCTGGGATCTGGAAGAGTTTAAGGAAGAGCGGCCTGAAGAATATGCTCGGCTCAAGGCGAGCGGAGAGCTGGAAAAACGCCTTGTCGCGCCGCCGTCAGAACGCGCTAAAACCGTTTCTTATGTGCTTGGCTTTACCCTGCTGGGGATCGGCCTAATCTTGCTGATTCTCGTGATTATCGGCTTTTTCCAGCGCGGACTTGTGTAATATACTCATGTTACAAAGGGCGGGACTCTTTGACCAAGCCGCTATAGCCTGCCAGTTGGGGATTACCATCGCATTGAAAGAAACCCCTGCTCATACCATATTCGAATGCACAGTTGGTTCATGCCAAAATGTGTGCCTAAAACGCTGAATATCAGTGCGGCAAAGTCTGGCAAGAAGGTTGCAATAGGCATGAGATTCCTGCTCACACATAAGAGGTTCAAAGGTGCGCTTCCTGTCATTTGATTTTGTTGCGCGCGGCGATGGCTTTGGCCTTGTTGTTCAGCGTCATTTCCTTATTGGGAGAGAGGCGCAGGGCGGCATCAAAGTCTGCAATCGCCAAATCATATTGCCCTTTTAGATGATACATATAACCTCGGTTATTGAGCGGATTGGAAAAGTCGGGATCAAGGCGAATGGCTTCGCAATAGTCTGCCACAGCTTTGTCAATTTCGCCGATAGCCTGATAGGCATTACCGCGATTGTCATAAGTCTCTGCATCTTCAGGGTCGATCAGGATAGCCTCTGAATAGTCCTCAATAGCTTTGCCATAGTCGCCCTTATCCTCAAAGGCGCAGCCACGGTTACAATAGGCCTCTACAAATGTGGGGGCAAGTTCAAGGGCTTTTGTGTAGTCATCAATGGCTTGGTCAATGTTTTTCTGACTATCATATACGCGCCCCCTGTTGAACCAGGGCAACGCGTCTGCTGGGTCAAGTTCTATGACGGTTGAAAGGTCTTTGAGCGCATTATCAAATTGTTCCAGTTGCAAAAAAAGGTTCCCCCTATTGATGAGGGGCGCTGTTCCACCTGGGGCAATCTTAATGGCCTGATTATAGTCGCTAAGTGCCTTGTCATATGCCCCAATGCGAGAATAGGTCACACCACGGTAGAAATAGGCATCAGAATGGTCAGGGTCAAGGGCAATGGCATTGCTATAATCGTCTATCGCCTTGTGATCTTGTCCCGTTTCATAATAGCTATAGCCACGGCCATAATAGGCCTCAATATGCTGGGGATCAAGCTGGAGGGTTTTTGTATAATCAGAAAGAGCCTGGTTGTCATTGTTAAGACCTGCATAAGCACAGGCACGTAAATAATAGGCTTTGGCATTTTCAGGGACATGCTGGATGAAATCCGTCAAATCACTGATGGCCTTGTCATATTCTTCCTCAACCAGATAGACATATCCGCGACCATATAAGCCATCTGGATAAGAAGGATCCAGCCGAATAGAGTCTGTATAGTCAAGAATTGCCCCGCCATATTCATACAGGCGAAGGTTGGTAAAGCCTCGGTGGTAATAAGCCTCACTATTTTGCGGTTCAAGGCGAATGGCTTCTGTCAAATCCTTGACTGCCAGCTCAAGCTGGTCATTATTCTCATAGGCATTGCCCCGTCTGGTCAAGACTGTTGACTGCTCTAACTGCGGCAGAATTTGGTTTTCCAATAGTCTTGAACAGGCTGCTATGGCAAGGTTAGGATCAGGGTTTATGCTGTCTTCCCAGTCCTGGGCTATCTGCGTTTCATCTTTTCGTGCCATGATAAAATCTCCACATTAACCAGCCATTACATTATAAATCTTCTTGCAAGAATGTAAACTTATCCATTCCCTACAGTCATGCCAGTTCTTGCCAGCTGAAGATACTGTTTTGGACAGACATTTTGCATGAACGTAACGGCGGAGAAACATCCTCCTTCGCGTAAGGGAAATAGTTGAATGTATTATATTAATTTTATACTGGTTTCTGTTTGGGTATTGCTTTGGATTCGCAACAGCTATTTGGCAAATAAGTATTTTTGGGCCAAGGCATGGGAATTGGAACGTATCCGTCCCCGCCTTATTTGGGGGCAGCATATAGATGCGCCCAAATGGATAAAGAATAAAGAACTAAGAAGGATCTATACCTCATTGAAACTTAGGTCTTTTATTTTCACCCTTACTACTATTTGGATTCTGGCACTGGTTGGAGCATTTATCGAGGCTCTTTATTTGGGGAAAGAATGGCCTAACTTTTTTATGGAGGCTAAATTCTGGTTTTTGAACATAGCTGTTTTCATTGTCACTCTTTGGATACGCTACAAATAAATTAAATTTTTAACAGGATGTAAATAAGAGGAAAATAATGACAAATCATACAGGTAATACCCAATGCGGGAATGGGAATGTTTCCCATTCCCCACGTTCTTGCAGGGATGTTTTTTTTGATGATAGGATAGGCTGTGTCTTGAAGCTAGCTTTGCTGGGCAAGAACGTTGCAAAGGAGGAATATCCTCCTTCGCGCTGCGGTGGTAAGGATGCCTCTATTAGGCAATGCCTTCATCGTAATTGGAAAGAACACATCATGACGCAAAAAAAATATTTTAAACTCTACCTAGAGGCAGGGCCCAAGCGTAACTATCGTTTACTGAACAACGAAGCCTTGCGTCCCCCTGGAAAGAAAACGTGGGCCGTAGATGTTCACAACCCCAAAATGCCTGATTTTCCTGTCCGCCCCCATATTTTGTTTGATACAAAAGATGGGGGACTACCAGGGGATGTTGATGCCCCTTGGGGGGGGGGGAATTGCTGGATTATTTCTTATGCCGCCAAGCTATTCTTTGAAAAAACAGTGCCTGACGCGGTTGAGTTTTTTGAATGCGAGACTTCCCTGCCAAATGGTGATCCTGCCCTTCCTTACTGGTTTGTTCTTGTTATTCCTGTATTGGAGGCTGTGGATGAAGAAAGGTCAAAAGTGAAAATAAAATATTGGGATAATGGGGGCAAAAATTACAGCCTTCTGGGAAAAACAAGCTTGGCATTAAAAGAAAGTGTCGTCAAAGATTCCCATCTTTTTAGGCTAAAATACGCGCCATCAAGAATTATTTGTGATGAATATTTCAAGGCAGCCTGTGAGCAAGCGGGTTTGAAATTCGGAGATTTTGATGATTTAAAAACGCTTGGGCAATATTAAGCATACCCAATGCGGGAATGGGAATGTTTCCCATTCCCCACGTTCTTGCAGGAATGTTTGTTTTTTGATGATAGGATAAGGCTGTGTCTTGAAGCTAGCTTTGCTGGGCAAGAACGTTGCAAAGGAGGAACATCCTCCTTCGCGCAAGGAGATTGAGAACCCCCCTTCGGGCAAAGGTAAGAGATATAACGATTTATACGGAATTTTGAGTAATGGAGCGCATTAAATGACTTGGTTTTTAGATACAACAGGTTTTCCGAAGGTTGGAACAGCGACAAGCAGAACGCCACGTCGTGATGGAAATTTAGGGAAAATACAGTCTCATAGCCATTTGAGAAAAATTTCCATTATAACAGATGAGGAAAAGCAAAATTTTCCTGATTATGTTGAGGTATCTGCACGAGATGATGGTTTTCAGCAACATATTTTCCTTGACCAAGGCGCACATCGCTTTTTTTTATCTAAGGCGGCACTTAATGTTTTGAAAAACTTTCAAACTGAGGGATGGCAGGCTTTTCCATTTCCTATAAAGACAGCCCCTCATGTTACCAAAGCAGAGGCAGCTGGTATTGTTGGCGATACCTATTACCTTCTGGATCTTTATTTACGTAGAAATATAGTCAATCTTGAGAAAAGCAATCTTAAGAAAAAAATTATACTCAAGGGTACTAAATTGGAAAAGGTTTTTTATGATGCTAGGAGTAAGCATAGAGAAATTGCCATCAATAAGGCCTTGATAGGCGATATCTCCTTGTGGACGGGGTACGATGAGATTGTCACAGGAACAACTTTTGTAGCCGATGGTCTCAAAGAGGCATGGTGTGAGATGGGAATGAATCCCTCAATATTTGCACCTTGTATTGATGAAAATTTATCTGATAACAGTGATACTGTAGAAATTTTTCCCGACACGGTTGTTACTATAGAACAATGGATAGATGTTCATAATGCTGAAAAGCTTGCAGAAAAAAAGAGAGGAAAGAAAAGAAAGGTTGATATTCTAAAACAGAACAGAAATTTTCGTTTTCCCGACGATTGGGATTAAGATGGGGTTTCCTTTTTCCTCTTGCCCGACGAGGTATGTCACCCATTTCCCATGTTCATGCAAAAAACGAACATTTAAGCATGAAGTTACGGTGAGTTACGGTGACAGTTTACTAAATACACTAAATTATTCAGTTTTGTCATCCGTTTTGGGAGCCTGAGGAGGCGGACTGTTTGTTTTTCCTGTTCGTTCAACCACCGCATTTTACCCCGCAACTCACTCCCCTGCCCCCCCTTACTCAGAGGCAAGACAGGCCTTATTTTTCTCGTGCTGCTTTCTGGAAACTGTCAATGATGGGGCGGGTGAGATATTCCCAATAGGTCTGCGAGCCTGTC
>JAUTBZ010142995.1:313-12604 GCA_032361785.1 Lepetodrilus galriftensis
TCACACCCATGCGTCTTCAAAGGCTCATAAACTATGTTATCGGTCTTTGAAGTGTAGCTCTCTTCTGTGTTGAGGAAGTTGATTCCTATCTCTTCAAGTTTGTACGATAGTTGATTGATTAACTTTTGATGTGGTATCGAGACAAAGTTTTGGTTGTTCCTTTTACCCATCTTGATAGATTGTTTCCAATTAACATTGTCCCCTATCACCACATTCTCTATCTTGTTTAGTACACAATAATCAACTATGAACCTACTCGTCTTATGTATGTAATCATCTATCTTGTTGTTTCGTTTGTGTAGAAGTTGTTTGAGCCTATTAGAAGTTCCACGGTCTCCTATATATGACATTAATTTAGCCCTCTTCTTGTTGAAGTATTGATTTATAGACTTTGGTATTTTGCCATTTACAATAAAAGGTTTTTCTCCGATATTGTTAATTGATGTTACAAAATTATTAAGCCCCAAATCAAGTGCTAAGTATGTATCTTTTATAGTTTCACATTGAGCTACTTCTTTCTCATAAACAACCTCCACAACAAAACAAGTAGGTTGAGGCACTATTCTTACTTGCTTTATTTTAGAAGTTACTTTAGTCTTGATTGGTTTTATGTTTGCCTTCTTTGGAAAATGGAGACATCCTTCTTTTAATTTAACACTCTGACCGGTAAAGATAATTATATTGTGCCCCTTCTTGCCCTTATATTTTGGCAACTTGGGTCTCCCTAAAAAAGACTTTGGGTTCTTCTTGTAAGCTTTTATAGCCTTAAAGAAAGACTTCCAATTCTTGAACAGCAACTTTATAGTTTGTTGAGCAGATTGAGCAGAAGGCATTGATATATAATCTATCTGTTTCTCCTTAGCTAACCTACCAGTCATCTCATATTCAGATAACATCTTACTATTAGTGACGAACTCTTGTCTGATAAGATAGTTTGCATAGTTATATAGATTTTTAGATAGATGTGTGAGTTCTTCAAACTTAGGGGCTTTGACAAATATGTGCCTTTCTACTCTTTGTATTATCATTTATGAACCTACTATCTTTTTAGCTAGTCTTCTTTTACTATACATCTTCATCGAAAAGGAGTGAATTACTTGCATCAAGTCCTCAAATAGTTCTTGTTCATCACTTCTTTTGTCGTTATAGATAGGCTCAATCCTAACATTATTGTTTAGAAATAACCTAACCACTAATTCAAAAGACAACCTCGCTAATCTATCTTTATATGTAATGTAAACCTTGCAGACTTCATTGTTTTGTATAGCTTCGAGCATCTCTAAGAACCCCTTCCTATCTAAAGTCAACCCACTTTTCACATCTTCGTAAACTTCATCAACCTTTACCCCATTTGCACTCATATAAGCTTTGATGCTTTCTATTTGATTTTCTAAATCTTGTTTTTGTTTATAGGTGCTAACCCTCGCGTAAATAACATTTTTCCTAACTACTTCTCTGCCTGCCAAAGCGTAAACATCCTCTTCATTATAGTTGTAGTAACCATTAGGGAGTTTTTCAACTCTAATTTTATTCTCTTTAACATACTTAGAAAGAGTTACTCGGCTTATTTTTAACACTTTAAACACTTCTTTTGTTTTCATGCGCCTATTGTATAGTTTTAATCCTTTAATATAGTTTTAATAGAATTGGACTTCATAGAGTGAAGGATTCTCCCTCCTCTAGCATAATATTTTTTCTTACCCACTCTTCACTTGGGAAGCGTGTGAGATGTTTCTTTTTTATGGACATGAATTTTAGCAATTTTTTCGATTTCAAGGTTACGCTCCTATCATCTTAATCGTTGACAAAAAAACTACCACTATCCAAAAACTACCACTACTTGCCAAATCAAAAATCATCTTATTCGTCCTTTAATCGTTGTTGTTGAAAGTATATCGGCTTTATTTAGGAAAACTTTAACCAATCTCAAAATCTATTTTCGTATTGGCAGGAACTCCATCAACAACACTTAGTTTTTAACCTACCGTATATTTTTATTTGAGGGTGGAAGTTTAGGTACGGTATAGCCCCCAAGCAATCCAAGCAAAGGTTTTAATAGTTCTCATTTCGCCGATTGTGGGTTGTGGGTTTTCTTTCAAGAAAATTCCTTATTTGAGTTTGTTTCTTTACGATTGATTTAGTAGTTTGCCTATTTTATTGTAGTCTTACTTTAAGATGTCTTTTGTATGTGGAGGTTTTAGAGGGAGGGGTATAAGAGTACCACTTTTTGTAGCACCCTTATAGTTTTATTAGTTTTTTGTTGGAGAGTTTATTTTACCACACCTAGTAGTTTACATTTTTTACAAGTTTTTAACCATGAAGCATCTTTTACCATGAATTTATTATCAGCGCGATAGGCTACCACCATATTTGGACTTTTAGAGTCCAAAGGATTTTTTCGTGTGTTAAGCTCGGTATCGAAAGGTATTCCTTCCACAAGCTTCCAAGGGTGTTGGGAACCTGTCGCACTCACTTTAGAACCAACAGCCCTCGTTAGAATATCTCTAATTTCAGAATACTCCACATTTTCTATATCAAAGATAAACCAACCTTTTATTCTTGTGCCATACTTCCCTATCGCTTTAAATTTATTTTCACCGCCACCAAAGTGGCTTAATCCTATTTTTTGCATTATATGTTTCCTTGTTTTTTTTTAGAGATTTAAAATGTTGTTTACTTTATAACTGTTCTATCACGATAGCTTAAAGTATATCGGCTTTATTTAGGAAAACTTTAGTCGATTTCCAAATCTATTTTCGTATTGGCAGGAACTCCATCAACAACAACCGCCCCACTAACCATAGCATAGACATAAGGGTGGTTCTCTACTTTTAGATTTTCGATAAGGAGTTTGACCAAAGCTTCCTCCCCTCTAACGCCTTCTAAAAAAAGAGGATTTAGATAGTTGGACTCGTTAATTAACCCTCTCTCGCCTCTCCTATACAGAAGGGAGAGTTGAAATCTATCTTGGTCAAGCATTACAAGCTTTCCTCTCTCTTTCCCCAAGCCATAGAGGAAAGATTCTTCCCCTTCCTCTACGATGTATCCCATATCTTCCAACCTTTTTTTAAGATTTTTCATAGACAACCTCCTCGCGACAACACTAGACAATCTCTCTTTCTCCATGAGGAAATATAGCCCCCTTTCACTAGGTGCTTACGATATCTTTTCTCTAGGACGTTCATTTCCTCGTAGTTTTCTCCAGTTATCTCATTCCAAATGTCAAAGTAGATAGTGTCAAATTTCTCTTTAGGTTTGTAGTCAAATATGTCCTCATTTACAATCTCTACGTGCCCCTCTAACTTCTCTTTTATGAGAGGGAGAAAGAAGTCTATGAGTTCCTTATCCTTTTCTACTATCAGTATGTCTGTCACTTCTGCTTTCTCTTGAAGTGCTTTTGTTATCATAGAGATACCCATGCCCCCAATCAGGACTTTTCCTTTGGCTTTTCTCACTACTTCTTGGTTCGTGCGTATCTCCATAGCTGAATTTGACATCACTATCTCTGAGCCATATTTTTCATCCTTTAAGAAAAGAACTGTGATAATGTCCCCCTCTTTTTGTCCAAGGTATTCTCTTGTCCTTGTATGGATACTAGACTGAAAAACATTCTTTTTCAATAGATATTTTTCACACTCGTAGTTTTCTTCTTTGTACCATTTGTCAATATTTTTCATGAACGTCAATCCTTTCTTCTTGTTTAGGGGCTTTCCAATACACGTTGTCTAGTTGCCAAGGTTTTAGTTTAGAGTATCTTGTTAAAACCCAACTCTCCATAGAGGCTTGTAGATAGTGTTTTTTTATATCATGTAAGAACTTGTCAAAACTCTCTCTCCACTCTTCACACACCAAGCCTCTCTTCCCTTCTACATATTTAAGTCTTTTCCATCTATTGTGTAAGTTGTAGTGAACCCAAAGGTGCGTTTTTGCAAAGCAACGCTTACAACCCTTCGCGTTTCTTCTGATATTTACACCCGTGGTCGTATACTCTTCCCCACACTTGCAAACTACCTTGTAGGTTGCATGACCTCCTTTGGAGATACCTACTCTTTTACCTACTTTCAAGTTCCCCTTCTTGCGATTCTCTACCGCTATTCTCTTGCTCATAATTTTTTGTAGGTCTTATCTATAAGGTTTATAAAGGTCACTTGGTCGGTGGCGCTTATAGCATATATCGACTCTTCCATTGTCAATATCTCTATACCATTACGCTCACAAAAGCCTCTCGTGAAGGTCTTAGGGGGGAGAGTCTCCACCACCTCTGCTTGGAAAAGATTACCCACACTCTGCAAACCCTTTGTTGTAGTTTGCAGTAACTCCTCGGTGAACCTCTTGATGTCCTTATCTTTCGACTTACATACAAAGTGGTCACACACCTTGAAGTTATCATGATAGATTGAACACTCTCCCTCTTGTAAGAAAGGGCAAGTCTTATTTTGCCCCTTAGCTACGGTGAGATAAAAGACCCCTTCCCCCATATCCGTGGCTAACAATCTAACCCCATGTCTCTTCGCTAAGTTGTAATCTTCGCTATCTGTAATCTGAGGAGGATTCACACAGCAGACACCATGACAAGAGTTACAATCAAATACTTTACTCACCCACAACTCCTTCTATCAAAATGTATCTCCTCTTTTATCTCCCCCAAGTCAAACTCTTCAAACAAGGTGTAGCCTGCATTAACTTTTGTAGTGATTGAACTCTCCATCCACTCGGTCTCAAAAACTTTCAGTATCTTGGTGAGGTCTGATTTAGTTTTAGTTCTATTTCTCAACTCCACAAAAAAGTCCCAATAAGATTCTATCGTGGATTTACCAACTGTTCTTATAAGACGTAACATTCTATCCTCTTCTAAAGCTTTCCTTGGCATGGGGTTCATGCTATTTCTAATTTTCATGATGCGCTCCTATGTGTGGGTGTGAACCCTATTATTTTGACGATTTCTTCTACGATGTAGTTTGAGAGGTACTCGGTGCTCCATTTGACTAGCTCTGTCTCTAGTCCTATGTCTCGTATCTCGTACACTACCTTAACATCCATAGCGCCCTTCACAACTTCCACCCTGAGGTTTCCCCCTTTGGCGTATTTTAGGCGTAGCCTTCTGTCAAGCTTCTTTAAGTCTTCTCCTAGCACTTCTAAGACCTCTTCTTTTCTCTTCTCTTCCTCTGCCATTCTTCTAAGCTCATAGGCTACGTTTCTTACCATTAGGAAGTCACCATCTTGAGGGAATTAAGCGCATGTTGTTTATCTTTTCCATAATCCGACCACCATTGGTAGTAGCTCTCCATCGCTTCTTCTATAGATACGTTTTTGTATTCTAAGACTTCTCTATCCATTCTAGGGCTTCTAAAAAGTATTTTGATTGATTCCTCTTTAAGCTCTTCGGGTATGTCCTCTATCTCCATCTTAAACTCAGATAGCGTAGACATCCTGAACACAAATCCGTTCTGTATCAAAGCTAGGGAGGGGTTTGTAGAGCAGTCAACCCCTTTATGATGATAACGCTCGTCCGCCTCTATCTTTGCCATCTCTAACTCTATAAACTTTAATAATTGTTTTCTCATGATAGTTTCACCGCGTTAATTACTCCCAGGGCATATTGTGCATCTTCTCCATAGCCTTCCCACCATTTATAGTATCTCCGTAGTGCTTCCTCTACCGAGATGTCCTTAAACTCTAAGACATCTTCCTCCATCAAAAGGCTTCTAAAAAGGATTTTGATTGTTTTCATCTCCTCTTCTTGTGTGATAGCCTCAATCTCTTTCTTGACCCCATAAAGCGTATTCATGCTATGTGCAAATCCAATCTGAATTGAAGCTAGAATTGCATTGGTTTCGTAGTCTGCAGGCTTTGCCTTGTAACGCCCATCCGCTTCTATCTTTGCTATCTCTTTTTTCACATACTCTAATAATTTATGATTCATCTTTTAGTCCTTTTTTATTATTTTTCTAACTTCTTCTAGCTCAAACTCTTCCACGATTTTAACTCCAACATTGACTTTTGTTACTGTGGACTCTTCACTCCAATCCTCCTCCAAATAGGTCAAAAGTTGTATGACCTCTCTCTTACTTGTGGAGCGTTCTTTGATTGAGAGAAACTCCTCCATGTATTTTGACAAGGTTTGAACTCCTACAATTTTCACAAGCTTTACCAATCTCTGAGAATCTTCAGGGCTTATCATGGAGAGACTCTACTCATGAGGTAGACGCTTTGGGAGAGGTGTCGTGTAGACTCTCTTTGTTGCTCTGAGATTAAAGCTTCTTGGTAGCCCTCATCCACCCAAGTATGAAAAGCTTCTCCATTGACCGTTTGGAAGAGAGAACCGCCTACTAGAAAGAAGATGATTGTCTTTGCCACTTTCGCACTTACATCGGGAAATTTAAAACCTTCTTTTTTAGGTGCGGGGTTCTCTCGTTGTATGAAGGACTCACTAAGGTGCTCTAAGGTTTTTTGATGCTTCTCCACCGCCTTATCTATACTCTCTTGGAATTTAGATATCTCCTCTTTCGTCTTCCCTTCTATAGAGCCTACAAAAGTCTTTCTCAAACCTACCGTACTACTCTGCCCTATGGAGACTTCTATATAGTCCTCTTTTAAACTTTTGGTCAAGTAAATCTCGGTTGTACCTAAAGCATTTTTGCTTCCTACTCTCATCTTATTCGTCCTTTAGTTTGTCGTTGTTGAAAGTATATCGTCTTTGTTGAGGAATCTTTATAGTTTATAGGGAATTTTAGGGGAGAATGTTTTGAATTGAGAAAAATTGTAGCACCCCCAAGGTTGGGGGGTTGTTTCCTCGTCTAGGTTTCGGGGTCTTTGTTGACATCTTCCACCGCTTTATCAGCATCATCCGACTTATCAGCATCCGACTTATCAGCATCCGAGGCAGTGGTGTTTTTATCGTCCGTTTTCTCGTTAACGTACTCTTTGAAATTTTTATCACCTACTACTTTAGTGTCTTCACCTTTTACAATGTCCTTGGCACTCTCTACCGTAGAAGTAGTAGTCTCTTTAACAGAGTCTCCACCAAACCAACCCGCGTTTAAAGTCAAGCCTAACAACATTGTGAACATAATTATCAATTTTTTCATGATACTCTCCAAATTTTATTTCCCTTAATTAAAGGTGTATTAACATCTTATCGAAAAAAAGTTGATGTTGCAAGTTCTCTCCAATCTTCCCCATACAAGACCTCCGCCATCTCCGTGGCAACCTCTAAAGTCTCCGTTTGTGTATGTTCATCTAAGGCACGTTGTTTAATAATCCACTGCCATTGGTGTTCGTTATCCGTATACCCTCCGAGGCAGAAGCTTCTTAGCTCCAAGAGGTCTTTTCCTCTAGCGTATACTTCTCGTCTTTTTATCTCTAACTCTACTTTCATGAAGTGTTCTAGTTTTCTTGGTGAGAGGTATACTACAAGCTCATTCCACTCTTTTTGTAGCTCTTCTCTGTTTAAGACTTTGGAATCTCTTTCTTGTGCATACTTTATGTACTCTTCAGGCATCCAATAACCGTTCTTGGATTCACTATAACGGTTAGAGTGTGAGACCACCGCTAAGGTTTGACTCCTAGAGAGTTGACCAAATACAAAATAAGGGGCTACGATTCTAAGCGTTTTATAATTTGTGAAGTCTACATACGTTAAAGATTCTTCCAAAGACCAAGACCACTCTTTCATCAACTCTCTTAGATTGGTCTTATGTAACCCTTCTTTAACTTCTCCAAAGTATCTACCTCTTATCGGTCTTAGGCTTAGAGGTATCGTGCAAGGTATAAAAGCAAATACAGAACTTGGACTTTTCCCGTATGCCTCACACTCCAACTTCTCAAATCTCTTTATTGGGTTTTTGACTTTCTCTCGGTCATACACTACCGAGGCTATCTTACTTATGTAGTTGGCTAAAGATTCTTTAGTCACATCTCCCCCTACGTGTACAACCTCTTCTACTCTTACTATCATGATAACATCTCCTTAATTGTTTGGCTTTCCTTGGTGAACTAGGTTGAAGGCTTTGAAAAAAATTCTCTCCACCTCCACGTCTCTATCATACTTGAACTCCTGAGCTATGTTTTCTCTTATGGTGTCGAGCACTTCTTTGACACAAGCTCTATCGCTCTCTATCTCGTACAGGTACACTCCCTCGGCTTCTTTATGGCTAGACTCTGAACCTATCAAGGGGAACCTCACTTGATAAAAAAAAGCTAGGGTAGTGCCTCTCTCGTATACTCCATATCTCATTACTGTGTACCTCCTATAAACAACACATACAACTTCTCGGGCTCTTTTTCTAAATCTTTTTTAAATACTACATCTCTCTTGGAGATGTCTTCTACTTCTTCTAGGTACACACTATTCCATTTGAAAAACATACCACTCCTTTTTTATTTTTTATATTTTATCCACTAACTCTAGCATCATCGGTGACTCTATCATTGTCGCTTACTCTAGCATTGCCGTACACTTTAGCATTGCCGTACACTTTAGATTTACCCCCAACTTTGGCGTTGTCGGATATGTCAGCATTGCCATATACTTGTGCGACGTTATACACTTGAGAATTGTTGCGTACTTTGGCATTGCCGTACACTTGCGCTCCATCCTTCACCTTAGCATCATCTTCGACTCTTGCATTACCATATACTTGTGCATCCTCGTAAATCCAACAGATACCCTCAATAGCTAAGTTGTACTCATAATCTATCAAACCACCTTTATCTCCGGCTTTAACATCGCCAAAGGACTTCTTAGCATAAATACGGCATAGCTTACCTTCTTTTACCACACCATACTTATCATTCTCAAAGTCGTATGTAGGTGTGTCGTTCACTGCTTTGGCTTTTCTGTAGTTATCTTTCATCTTTTTTTCCTTATCTTAATTTTTTGTAATTGTCTTCGATGTGCTTGAGTCTACGTTCTCGCTCGGCTATTTGCATCTTTAAGGACTCTATCGCTTCCTCTCTTGCTTTGAGGTAGTTTTGATGTGCTTTCTTATAGGCTACCAAAGACATGTAGTTGGCGTTGCCATAGCTGTGAATTACGACATGGGAGAATCCTAGAACTCTTCCCAACGCTCGGACACTCCTAGTCTGCAAATCTTCCCCCAAAGCTTCTAAGAAACGTGTGACGCTCCATACCTTACAAGTGGGCGCTCCCTTCTCTACCAAAGCAACCACTCTAAAACCACCACCTTTACCTTTATCTTTTGACTTCTCTAATATAGGGGTCAAGGTCACTAACTCTTTACCAAGATAAAGTTTGAAATCTTCTACTTTTGTCATGCCCTACACCTTGGTGCTTAGGAGAAGATGGCAAACTTTTTTTAATTTTTCAGAGTCCTCCAACACTTCTAAGTAGTGAGGGTTCTTTAAGTCTCTCTCCAAGTATCTAGCACTCAAATTTCTCACCGTATTGTATACTCCATCTTCACAAGCTCTCTTCAAGCTCTCCAACTCCTCTACTTGGCTAAGGGTGTCCCCACAACCGCACTCCTCAAACATCTCTACCTTATGTGCGTAAACCTCTCGCATATCTAGCACCCTTCCAAGTGCCCCTATCACCACGTCTTTGTTTTGTACTATTGTCTTTACTTCTTCTTGAGTGAATCCTAGAGCGTACAACTCTATTCCTACTAAAAGGTTCTCCTTCTCCATCGCTCTATAAGGGTCTGCTTCTAGGGAACCATCTCTTAACTTATATACTTCTACTTTTGTCATCTTATTCGTCCTTTAATCGTTGTTGTTAAAAGTATATCGTCTTTATTGGGGAATCTTTATAGTTTATAGGGAACTTTATAGAAAAGCTCTCTTTTTCTAAGATATGTGTGTAGTTTCGTTACTTAGGAGCAGAAGGCAAGGTCAACGGAGAACCATGCCACTTGCTCGTTGGTGGCTCTCCCAAGGTGTTATGTTTCTTTTCTCTTGGGGGTTTTCTTTTCTCTTGGGGGCACAACTACTTACCATGACCACTATCATGATAAGCGCTAAGATGTTTAAACTCCTTTTACGAGCCTTGTTATGTAGAAATGATGCCAAAATTGTCCTCCTTGTATGTCTCTCTTGTATTTTGTTATGCACTCTTCCAAGCTACCTTCATAAATGGTCTTTTTCTTTTTTCCTAGTCTGTAGACTATTTTGTAGGTAGCTCTTCTCATTTTGGCTTGACTTGTATCACCAAACGGTAGCCTATCAAGTATCGGTAGGTGTCATCTTCTACTTTGAGATAGGCGGTAGAAAACTTTGCTACTCCTTCGCCCTCTTCCACCACTAAAAACTCCACCTCTTGCAAAGGTACTAGAGTGTTCTTGAACTCCAACTTGAGGCGATGCAGAAAATTATCATAGTCTTCTTTCTCCTCCCACCCCTCTGTGCCAAAAGGGGTCGTCTCGTAGGGAGTCGTTCTCTTGCAGACTTCATGATACAAGCCACATATTTGTTGATAGTAGTCTCTCATCATGAAGCTTTGTGATAGACGTGGGTGAATTTTTCATAAGCCTCTTCGGGGGTTTGATAATCTTCTAAATAAGTCATCAGGACTTTATTATCTTCCCACTCCTCCCCATCTATAATAAGGAGCTTACGATAAGTGCCTTCTGCGTAGCCATTTTCCACTCTAAAAGTATTCAACCATAGTTTTGTCATGTAGAGGTCGTATAGCTCTTCTAGGTCTACTCCAAGCTTTTCTCCTATATCTCCTAACCACAGTATACTACTCATCAAGTCTTCCACATCTTCACTAAGACTAAATCTAAGAAAATTTGTGATTATCTGTGACAACTCCCCTTCTCCGTTCCCTAAATCATAATTTACTTCAAAGACTCTTATTTGAGGTAAGCCTTTCTTCGTACAGTCATAGCAAGTCTTAGCGATTATCTTAGAGAGTGTGAAGAACACCAAGTCTGCCAATTCTATTTTTGCATTTATCAGGTCTTTCTTTTTTCTCTTCCAATGAAACAAGTCCAAAGAGTCTATGAGTTCTGAGGCTTCGCTTATTAAAGCGACGTTCCAACTTATCTTCTTACCAGTCTTTTCACAGATACCTTTACGCCAATCTTCCCCACAAGTCTTTATGTTTAACTCATTCTGCTCAATAAACATCTTGTGTACTCTCTCACTATTTGTCATTTCTATACCTCTTTTCTTTTTCTTAGCACCATTTGTACTGTAACAGCTTCCATATCCTCGGTTATCCCACCATCATACAAGGCTTGGGTGATTCCCCCACAAACATCTTCAGGGAGGGAGTATGATTCCATGAGGTCTTCTCTTATGAGGGTTTGGACTTGTTCTTTGCTTAGGTGGGGGCTTCCCTCTTTTATCGCTCTCACGATGGCTAGGTCTACTCTCACCTCTTCCAACACTTCATCTTCTCTTGTGGTTAAGTTTTTATTGTTCATGAGGTCTTTACCAAACTCTTTTGTTCCAAAAATTTGTCGTAGAGCCATTGGGTGCTCTTTTGTTCTCTGAGAGGAGACTTCGTTAAATCGTAGTCAACCCCCTCCAAGTAAACTTTTTTCTCCTCTTCTGTGAAAGTCATTAAGGTTCCTAGCGTGTAGTCGTCTCTCTGTTCTTGAAGTTTAGAGTCTATTACAAGGTACTCTCTATCTCCTAGCTCTAACAAGGTGGCACTCTCTTCGTGTCCTAGACCTGCATTGGTTGTGTAAATTTTCCAACCCTCCTCAGAAGAGTTCTCGTCTTTAGCTACACGATAGAATATGCCCTTTTTCCAAAGAGGGGTTTTATTGCACAACCACCACTCTTCCGCCCCTTCTACGACTTGGAACTCTATGAGCTTACCATCATAGTGAGCCTTCCTAGCTTCAAAGTGTTCATCCCCCACAAGAAACTTGGTGGCGATATCTATGGAGGAACCTTCATACCTTACCCAAATAGATTCACCCCCAATATCTCGACCATCTTTTCTGTAAATGTCTCCACCTTTACTCCAATACTCCGCTACTTCTAATTTGTCTTTACACTCTTGTAGGTATCTTTCTCTATTCATCTTTCAAGCTCCTTAATTGGTTTAATGTTTGGCAAACCTCTAGTGCAAGTCTCCACAAAATGCAAAGACTTATCATCATTTGTGTAGTGGTAATGTCCTTTTATTTCTAGCTCCTTGTTGTAGAGGATTACAAGCTCTCCTTTTTTGGGAATCCATTTTTTAATCTTGGGGGAGACTTTCTCTTGGAACCCACGATGCAGAACCCTATCAAGGTAGGGGCATTTAATTCTCATGTTCTTCTCCCTTACGCTTAGTTTACGCTTTAACTCTTCTCTTCTCTCTCTCAAAACTTT
>JAUTBZ010143006.1:0-27803 GCA_032361785.1 Lepetodrilus galriftensis
AACCATGGCAACGAGACCAGAAGAGGGGTATATTGTTCCTTATTTGGTGTTATCAGGTAAAGCACAATATATGGTGTTATAGCAGGGGGGTGTAATATATCATAGCCAGGCGTGCGTAAAACATAGGATAGTCAAGGGTACATACAAAAATAGTATGGAAATAAAACATGGTATGCCAAAGGATTTGTAAAATATGGTACAGTAAGAGTGTGTAACCGTATGGCCAGGGATGAGGAAAGCACTGTATTGTGTGTATGTGTGTGTGTGTATGTGTGTGTGTGTGTGTGTGCATCTGAACTGTAGGACAACATATATATATACATGTCCTTCTCAATGAGATGGTACAACATACACGTCTCAATGCTACACAGGCCTTGAGCTCTCTCTCATACACAACACAACACTAATGTTCTCAAACTCTCCACATATAAACTGTCTTCACTATCCACATTCCTCAGGCCTCCTGACTGAACTCACAACACGGGCTGAGTGGCGGTCTCTATCACGGGCTGAGTGGCGGTCACTATCACAGGCCCTGGGGAGGTCTCACTCCAGGCATTCTCATGAGATTGATTCCATTTACGTAGATTGCCACAGTTGCCATTAGTGCTGGCAACATTTACCATTGATGTCAGTGCCAATGGCAATGTGTCATCTTGGTCTGCGACCAGCTCGCATCCTATGTAGAAGGATGGGTCGTCCCTCTGAACAGTCAATGGGTGGAAGTCCAATCCTTTTAAGACTTAATATTTCAAGAAGCCATAAGAGGATGTAAGCCAGACTTTACAGCATTTCTATTAAATAAAAGTATTTATTGAGCTATAGATAGTCAATAAATCTGACAGTATGAGTAACGGTAGTAGTATCATATAAACATTACATATCATATGCTTCAAGCATACAGAGTATACATTTAAAATATTGTTTCAAAATGGAATATACATTGAATGTCTCATATGTTACCAACCTGTCTTAGAACAGAAAACAACAGATCAGAACCTTTAGGCCAAAAACCTTGGCGTACGAGATGCAAATATATATTACAAAAATGAACACGGCAAGTGTGGACAGGGATTTGCTAGGAAGTTTTCTGTTCCATAGAATTCATAATAGTTTTCTGTTCCATAGAATTCATAATAGTACAGAACACACTGCGATTTTTCGATACACTGATATTCTTGCTCCTAAAAAGAAAACGTAAGCTAAGGAAAGATAACAAAGAAAAGATAAGACAGATAATTATGCCCCTCTACTAGGCATGTTAAATGACACATGGATTAATCACGTTCACTGCTCAACATCTGTGACTGCCTCCAGGAGAGAACAGATTAAAACATCAAGAATTACGTCTGAAAAAGCATATTGAATACCACCATGTCATCAAATGAAAATCACAAGCTTGTCACAGAGGTATTAGAGTCGGTGAGAAAGAAACGAGAGATTTCACTTAAAATCTTCTCTAGCATTAGAAGACAATTAGGAACTATCTCAAATGTTTCACTTTTTGTAGAAGCCATGCAACAGCATGAGATTGGAACCGATTTCCATCTTCCCAGATAATGTGTCTGTACACAAAAAAACTTGAATGTTGCAATAGATACACAGAAGAGAATGGAGATCAATACTGTGTTGTGTATCAATTTCCTCCAATAGACGTTAAATCAATAGCAGGAAACTGGTAGATGTCATTTCAGATTGCTGGTATCCCCAGGAAACCATTGAATGAGAATAACTGTTTGCAATAACTTAATTCCTATATGCATTCCAAAAACTGTTTGATGAGTTTGAGAATAGTCTGGTCATGAAGTATATCCTGGAAATCTATTTGTTCATCTCTACAGCATCAGGAAATTAACACAGACTTATAATTGGTGGTCATATTTCAGTGCCAGTTCTAGGAATGGAGGTCATATCAAGTCAGTACAAGAGATCTAATATCATCCTGTGATAGTATTCTGTCCTTGGGAATGGAATCCATCTGCATAAGAAGAGATATCTGATTGCGTCATATACTATAATACTCTGTTGTAGAACCAATGGTCAATTCTGTCTTCAGTTCTTCCAGCAAAACACCAAGCTGCAGTACCTTCTCCTCACTACATTTATCACCATATAAAAAACATAAAATTCGACAGACCGATTTCTCTCGCACAGAAAAACAACCAATATATCTTTGTTATAATTAATGATCCACAGAACATAACACCACATAAATCTCTCCAGTACAGGCCAGTTCATACTAACCACGTATTAGGACCACCATGGAGGGTATAGAAATCACAAATCATTGAATTTGAATACAAGCAGCTCTAATGCGAAAATCAGATCTTTGTGTTGAACAGAGGAGTGCCCAGTGATTAGATTCATTTTGAGACTGGTTTTCCCTGAAGATGGCCAACAGATTCAGAGAAATATGGCAATCTGCAACGGCAATTTGTCTCATTTGACGGGCGGCCAACTTCCTCTCTGTCTACCAAAGTTTTATGGATTGGATGTTGAGCATAAGTCATTAAAAGCCGAGCGGCACAGCAGTAAAAATGTGATCCTAAATCAAGTGGAAACTCTGCGGCCTTGGAGCAAGGCTCCAACTTAACCAGGCATAAACCTTCTGATGTCAATATGTACTGGATGGACATTAGAAAGACATCAGATTTCTATGGATCTATATATATTTAATTAACGTCCGAGTGTAATTTATATATATTTCTTCAGAATGTTATCAGTCAATCAAATACTTTAAAATTGGTCTGCAAAGATAAAAATGGATGAAATATTACCAGAGCAAAATAAAATCATAAAATATATACAATTGAATACGTAACTATCCATAAATATTCCATAATATTTAGAGTGAGTGAATATGGACTTTAACGTCATTGCGGGAATCTTTTATTTATAGTATTTAGAGTACAGACAAGTTTGAATATGTTTTGAGGTACAGAAGCAAAATATATCATAAAATATTTACAAATGTATAAACAATGAATTCTGAGAAGATTGGTGTCATACTAAAGAATCTATTGAACAAGGTACTTAGTACTACTTGTCTCACAGCATGATACACCAGAACTACCAGTGAAGTAGAATTACAATACTGCCATAGTCTACTGAACACAATAGCTGGGCATCGCTGGAGCAGAGTATTGCAGACACACTGTACAAATACACGCGTATAGATTGGGGATATTTGGTCTAGTTCTGACAGCACAGAACCATGAGAGCAAGCTGGGATGATCAAATGGAAGCAAATCAGCTGGAAGGAACTTGCTACAGGCGACATCACTTCTGATACGAGCAAGAAAACCTGACAAGAAAATCAATCCTGCGACACGGGGAGAAGCTGGAGGTGTGAGAGGGAGCTCATGACTGCAGAGTCGGACCACAATGGACGCTAATGGAGCGAGCGGGATTCACGGGTTATCCTGAGACATGAAAATCATAGCCACCTCCTTTGAAGTAAGCCCCAGTGATCCATCTGCAGTCAAACCTCAAGAATTATGCTGGTTCCTTTTACGCTCTCTTGTAGCGTCTCTCAAGTCAGCCAACCGATGTCTGGATCCCGATATCAAATGTACCTAAGATGAATAATTCACATTCACGAAAAATTGGGTGGGAAAAGATAAAAGAATTTTAGCAAGTTTAATGGCTTGACATGAAAATATCTCTGTTTGATTCTGAGGATGGATGTTTCTATATAACAAATCCATGATCGTTATTCAAATACCAGCCTGTGGGGTTTACTTCATGACTGTATAGATATACCGTCTGTGGGGTTTGCTTCATGACATCTGAATGCATAAAGAACAAAGGCTATAGCACCAAGACATCATCTGATGATTGCAGATAGCTTTTGCTATCGATCAGAGAACTTCATGTTACAAAAGATCATACAAATGTCTATGTTTTATTCCTACAGGCCAAATAAGTACAAAAGAAATACACCTCATTAAATCGATTGCTGAAACCTTCGGAAGGGATAGCATGACATGGACAGGAAATGATTCGGTCACCCAACACCTTCCTGTACTCTTTGAGAGAAATACTTCTAGATTCTTTTAATTTCATCAGTTAGTCATCAACTTCTTCAATGTACATTGCATATATGCATATGTCAAGGGTAGTTTAAGAACAATTCTAAACGTGAATAAAGTATTATATAGTTTCTCAAATCTGTTCATGAACGAAAACATTTTGCATTGATTTGAACAACTTTATACTAAAATGGAAAAAATAACTGTAATGGAAAGTTATAAACAGGAAAATGCATAGTGTAGTTAAATCATCCTGAGTGTAGCAATATTTACACATGTTCCAGAAACGATTTGGTTACACAGCAATCTATAGCTCATAGTAGGTCATGAGGAGAGGGTGATAGAAATAAAACTTGTCAAATGCTAATGTCAGATAGATGATAAAGCTCTATGTGCAATCTGGTGCACAGGGGAAGGAAGTTATCGATCTATGTGAACAAACTGCAAATACAGTTGATTAATGGTTATCATTCTCTGGAGAATATGCTGTTATCTTGTTTAACTTCAATTAGGACTTGCTTCTCGGCAAACAATGTCCCTTGCCTGACTGAGCTGTCATGGACTGCGGACTGACGGACAGGGAGGAACAGTCCCGCGGTCCACGGTCCACGCGGGAATCAATCCGGATCTCCATACACATACACCGCAGCACCACAAACTCCAATCGCATGCAAGGAAAGTGGATCTACACATGAAGAGACCAAAATTGTTCAAATCAATGCAAGGTTAAGAGGCATTCCATTTCCTCTTGTATTTCAAATGATGCACATTTTCCCCAATTTTAGTTGGATGGTTTCTTTAACGCAGCAATTACCATGAAATCGAAAAAAATTGTAAGAGGTCATCAGCTGTGAATCCTAATCTCGATGAGCATCATAATTGTAATTTACTTCATTTTGGAAAGGTCGATTAATTCTTGCTATTTTTGTCCTCCTTTTGAATTACGAGTAAGAAGAGTGCCAGATTAATTCCATCTCCATGTATTATACAAGAAAGCTTCTTCATATTACATAATGAGCTGCTAGCCAGCCACTATATGAGTTCTTCTGGTCATCAGTATTTTCATCATTGGCAACATTGGCAGCCTCCATAACTTCATTACCATCTATTGCCATCTATTGCCCACAATACCGACCTGTACGCAAGTACACGCATGTCGAGAATTTCAAGAAAAAACTAAAAATCCATTTCTTTAGGGAAATGTATAGATCATTCTTGTTTACCCATTTCCCCAAAGCACATTTGAACAGTTCTGGATATTTGTGCTATATAAATGTGTTTAGTAAATAAATAAATAAATTCAAATTTATTGAAGTATCTACCGTATTTACTAGTGTATTATGCGCTACCATGTATAATACGCACCCCTTTCTCAAGTGAAAAGATTCTGGAAAATACGTACTTGTCATGTATGTAGATATTTTCAATTGTGTGCTATTCCAGTGATGTCAGATTGACTAACATAACAGTTTATGTTCTCAATAACATAACAGTCTGTATTTGAATGCCACACCTGTAAATACATAATATATATCAAGCACTTGTAAAAGCAGGCCTCTAGAGAACGTCAGACATAGATGGACTCAGTGTTTAACAGTGCGACTCATATGCAAGGCATCTGTCTCCAGTTAGATTTACTGCTGTCGGTCATATACAAAAGATGATCATCCTTAGCAGGTGTGTACAAAGTGGAGTCGTTAATAAGTAATCTTACTTTAGTCGCTTCCAACATACTCATTAAAGAGTTCAAGCGACATTAATTTGGAATAAATTTCTCATTTGTGGAGAATGAGCTTAGTCATGCCACATTATACAAGGGAGGTACGCTAGAATTGTTTATCTTTAAAATCAATGGTACTAAATGTAAAGTCAATTAAAGACAATATCTGTAAAGTGAATGACAACGTTGGAGTTTAGAGTCACTTTCTAGATTCTTTCACTAATATCACGACTTGTCATTTTAGGGCAGGAGGAAACCTGCAAAATCAGCAGCGCTGAATGTTGCAGTAAACCTGCAAGCACCAGCTGGTACTGACAAGACCAAGGATAATAAATACATTGCCATTCTACAGACAAAACAGGGCATCCTATTGATGTCGCGTCAGAAAAGTAACTTTCGCAAACATTAATGCCCGGACCCCGGACTGGAATTATTATTTGTACAAGCTTTAGTAAGGATAAATGTAATTATTTGATGAGGTGTATATATAGCTGATATTAAGTATAATAAATTGTGTAGTCTTATTTATGGTCCAAAATTGGTCATAAATGGTTGATGCAGATATCATGACTGATGTCATTAAGTCAGCCAGTTGTGATGTCATTAGGTCAGCCAGTTGTTATGTCATTAGGACAGCCAGTTGTGATGTCATTAGGTCAGCCAGTAGACATTGAATCAGCAGCACTGGGTCAGCTGGTTTGTAATATATAGCTGTATAGTATGTAAATAACATTATACACAGGTATTGACAGAAACAGCATGCTGTGGAAATACTGTACAATACTTGTCATTAAAATAGCAGTAGTAAGGTCAACAAAGACATCCACAGTTTAAACAGAATAGTCAGCCATACCCACTGAACTCTTCATTTCCAACTAACTAGCATTGGCCGATCCCAATATATAGATTTATATGCCCTTAATTAATTGTTTCTGGAGTTTAGGTGAAAAGAGTGCAGCAGTAATCAGCTGCTTTGCAAACTCTAATCACTCAGGGAATTCCAAGATAATACCATTTATGTGCTCCAACTAAGGTGATGATGGGTGGCGCTTCACGAAGGTTTCAGAATATCCAGAAGACCAAGGAGACCTGCCTAAACACCACTGGTTACAATGTAACAACCTTAATGTAACAACCTCAATGTAACAACCTCAATGTAACAACCTCAATGTAACAACCTCAATGGTACAACACTGGAGAACATTAAGAATAGATACATACTGTTGTGGACCCAATGGGCTTATACAGCTTAGAATAAGGTAATACATTATTCACATGCTATAAGCTCTTCATGTAACACTAGTACCGTACATGCATAACACTGGACATGTGAAATTTCTGCTTACTTCTTAAAAGAAGCTAGAAATATATAAAAAGTGTTGTCGATATGAAAAAATACCTTAAATGAATCTCACAGGAATCCAATAATAGACAGGTATGGAAAGAACTTCAAAGATGCTTCTTTCATCATTCATTTCACTGTCATTTTCTTTTTAAAGAATAATTGGCAAGACCTAAAAATAGTTTATTTGAAGATTCCATGTTAGCATAGCAACACATGCTGTAAAATTCAAATGAGTCAATTTACTCCAGAAGTTCCTTAATTTCTCATCATTACTTTCTTGATCAATTGCTGTGCATATTAGACATGACACAATCAACCAAATGGGCCCAAAATCAATGTAATATCAATAGCTTACACGGAAAATGTCCGTATAGATTTGCGCAGTGGATACATTTGCTCTCCATTTGACATTCAAATATTGCCAAAGAAATGATAGCAATATCCAATACCATTTATACTGAAGTAGAAAGGTGCAGTTATATAGTCTGTGAATGTAATCTCATGTAATAAATAGTTAATAAAGGTTGTAGTCATATGGGCTGTGAAATAGTATTCTGTACATGATTGAAATCGTGAATAATAGGAAACATATTGACATTGATATTTCAATATTTATTTTTCATTATTGTAAGTATTATTATTGTATTATGTAAACTGATTACTCTTAGCAGTATTAATCTGAAAAATATGTGACTCGCTCCTTGCTAACTGTGATTAGACCAATTCTGAACTAACTCGGTGACATTTACAACATGCAATATTTGAGATTATTTAGTACCTACAAGATTAATGGAACATCTGAAATTAAGAAAACATGAATCAGCAATCATCAGAATATTGTTAAAAATAATAATACTTCAACTGATAACATGTTGTGAGGAAAATAGCATTTACTGAACTAGATCTGAACATTTGAAATTAAGAAAACACATGAATCAGCAATCATCAGAATATTGCTAAAAATAATAATACTTCAACTGATAACATGTTGTGAGGAAAATAGCATTTACTGAACTAGATCTGAGATGTACTGCTACCAAGGCCGAGGATTAACTGCTGTCAGTGTGCGTAGAAGCAGCGGTCGGCGGTACTGCTGACAGAGACGGGGTGTTCCAGGGGAAGCTTATAGACCAGCGTTACACTTGGAGCGACTGAGAAGCACCAGAAATAACATACTGGAAGATGTGATAATACCCTCCACGAGACCAACACAACACACGCTAAGTCCACGTGAAGATGTCTCGCTAACTGATCAGACAGCTATTATGGGAAGGTCTTAAGATGCTCTTTGTCCTGTGTGTTGCATGTACGTCTTGTATTGTTCCAGTGTTAATTACACCGCTGTAATAGACTCGGATCCTTCTCGTCCTCCTAGCCAGACCGACACTCGCGGCTTTATATAGATGACATTCACCTGCGTGTGCTCTACTTCCATTGGCCCTGCTCCTTTCACAGACCATAAAAGCTTTGCCACCACCTTCAGAGTAACTTTACAATCACTTTTTATATGTTAGTTACGGTTCACTGTTAGGCATGATCCATTGCAGATGTTGTATAGCACTCTTGGTGATCATCGGTCTTCCCGTAGGAATTAGTCAACTCTGGTAATAAAATGTATTGCAATACTAACAAACGTTTCATTGCCTGGTATTTATACTCATAATAATAAAATGTGATTCCAACACTAACATAAGTTTCATTGCCTTTGATTTATACTCAATTTATACCTTGATACCTACAGCAAAATTTAATTGGGTATCAAAGGATTCAAAGGTATCACCATTGATAAATCCCTCTCAGATGTTTCCAATCAGTGTCAAGTAAGATGTGAGATTAACCCTAACCCTTCTGGAACTACATGTTTAGTTCACTGTCATTCATTCTGGAATACTTAGGTGATTGATAGTGCATCAAGTGTGAATTGAAATGTTTTAAAACACTAACACATATGATGGAATTTAACTCGATAACCTTTCAGTACTACTGGCTGCACTGGCACAAGACTCGTGTAATTTCTTTCCCAGATGCGACTTGCAATCTCATGAAGAAGTTCAATCAAATTATGAGGCATCCTCTGGATGGGATAAACGCACGGCGGTATCGTCTTACGGGTAAACTTGATGATAATAGACTTACAGGAAAACTAAATATAGACCCATTGGTTTGGTGCATCGCTTGGCATTGGATGTAGATTAACCATGTGTTATTTAATTAACTTCTATTAAAATTTATTTTGTTTTAAGCTATTACAATGCAGAGCCCATCATATCTAATTGGTTCCAACTTGTCTGAAAATGTCTGCACAATGTTAAATAGTGCATGTAATTTTCATTGTTATTTGGAAATTCTATATGTTGTTCATTGCAACAGAATTTGATTATTGAAAAAACAGCATGTAGATAGATCGTACCTCAGGGATCAAGAACTAGACATTACATCCACGTACACGGTTATTTATAAATACTAGGAGATTACCACATTTACCAGCAGAAAGCAACAGATATGCTAAACTGTGAAGCATTCAATAACATAGATATTACTTTATGGATGAATGTATGTAAAAATTAATTCAGCCTGTGCTATATGGTCTCATCCTTATTCTCATGGGTGAAATTATGTACTTCAACTTGTCTGGCATAAAAGAAATCGACATAAATAAAATACCAAGTAACCAACAAATATGGGTCATACTGAAATTCATAAGTTGGCAGTCTCTTTCAGAATTATGTCTTTATTATTGATCTGAAACTGGCAAGAATATATTATCAATACAAGAGTTGTATTGGCGGCGGAATGTGGGTGAAATCCTTGCTGCTTCCCTGTCTCTGTGAGCACTCGTGAAATTCTTGCTGCTTCCCTGTCTCTGTGAGCACTCGCAACCTGGTCCTCATCTCAAATCTGACCAGTAAATGAGGGGCTATTATCATTGCAAACTTCAGTCGTTGACCAATATCCCCTAGATTGCCGTGACAAACGATTGAGCCTCATCACAATCAATACTCCTTAAGGAGCCGTAACCCTCCGCCCTCTGGTACGAAACACTGGTAGACGAATACTGCTTCATGTTGCAAAACATATTTTGATGTCAAGATAGTACGCCGGTGCAGATTTGAATAATGGCCAATCTATTTAGAAACTGTTGCAAGCAGTTGGTCTTTTGAAAGAGACTTAAAAGTCTGGATTTATAGGCTTGTAATTCTTTGTGTTAGTGGGTCCTAAATCCCTAATGAGAAATGTAAAGACAATCTATGGACTACTTTTCTGTGCAGTGGGTCAACAAAACGTAACCAAAAACATCAATATCCTTCTGTTCCTCATTGAATGTTGTAAGATTCAACAAACGCTCATCAAAACAAGCACTCTGGTAATTTGTTCTCCATTGAATAGATGGTGCCCTGAAACATCCAGTGACGTTCATCGGGGGAATGGATGACTTATGTTGGGCCATGAAAGCTGGTTCCTTAGTTTGTGTTGTAGTACTCAGGTCTTCAAGTACGATGGTAGGAGTACTAAAATAACTACAATATTGTTAGGAATTCAATTTTAAATGAGACAATATCTATTTTAGGAATAGGAATATCAAGTGCACTGGCATGAGTACTAAAATCACTACAATATGGTTGGGAATTCAATTTTAAATAGAACAATATCTACTTTAGAAGTAGGGATATTCAATTTTTAACTGCAAACTTCATCAAATTTACTATCTTGTCTAATAAAATTATTAATTTTCTATCTATTTTTATGTGTGGATATATAATGAAATGTAGATCTGTATTTTGGTTGAAAATATGTTTTGTAATTTATCAATGATACCATTTAGGTTTTGGGCAGTTTATAGAAAGGTTATTGTTATAGTAAAGCTGAATATTCAAGAAACATTGACCAACATTCACAATGTAAATAATAATTGAAAATCTACGATCAATCATCTTGCAAGTAACATTTGTTAATAACTGTGGAAATATTAGCGTGTGTCTTCATGAGTGAAGCTAAATGATAAAAGAAAATGTGAATGATGGATCATGCGGATGAATCTATTCCAACCAAACATTAAAGACCCAACTACACTTGATTGCTTCCTGATCTGTCAAGCTATGTACACGTGTCTTATCGCGATCTCAATGAAAGAACCGAGAGGTCACATCTTGATCAGTTGTATCCACGATATATTTCAGACTAATTCCAAGCAGTATTTGTCTGGATGTGAATTGGTCGAGTCTTCATTTCCCATTTACGCTCCAACTCCTTTGGAGATGAGGCCCAATCACGACCTTGACCCTGGCCGTGTGATGAGGAAATGAAAGTATTTGATCTTCGTTATACGAGAGTTGTCTTGGATGACCCTATATGATGGCCGAGCCACCACACCGTGGGATCAATCTTCGCCAGATGACCTCAAACCCGAAGTACTCATAAGCTATAATAGTTTCTATACTGCCAGTGAAGATACCTATCATCGTGAGAATTCCCAATGGAATGGGATGATTCCATGAATAGTACAATAGATATTATGAAAATACTGAATAGAAACTCATGTGTTTTACCGGGCGGTGATGACAATGCTGTGAATCATTCGTGACACTGGCCAATGCCTATGAGAACCAGTTAAGAACTTGTCAATATCTCTGGTTAGAATAGGAATTCTCCCGCCAGCCAGTCTAGAATATACACACAATATGAAGCACACACTTGGTCAGAGGTCATCGTATAGGTTCTCAGTTGTAACGTCACAAAGACCAGACACTCTAAAAGTGACAAGGCAACCATCATGTGCTTCTCGATACTGCTTTTTGTATCCAAGACAAAGAATAAACTCGCTGACCAGAAGTGACCATCCCTCAAAAGAAGTGATATTACATTTCAGAGCATGAAAGGGTTTGATATCTGCATGACGTATTTCATGATCAAGTACAAAACGACCCACTGACACTAAATCTTTGAAGAAGAACTCCGATGTCAGGTTGTACAATATTCCAATTTAATTCTTCATTTTCCTCTTTGATACAGAAACAACTGCTTCTGCTTTACCTTTAATTTTTGGGGGGATTTATTGAATTTGTGTTTTTCTTTGCAGCGGGAATATTTCATCCGACAACAATATTCAATTATGATACTATTAGACATGCATATTACCTTTAAGCAAATACAATTAACAACTTCCATGTAAATCATAAACTGTGAAAATCTGTACAACAATAAAATACAATTCGTAGTCATCAATTTGAAAATTTCGACGAATATTATTATTGCACTATTGCACATTAATTTTGTAGACAAGAAATATTAAGAGAAAATTGCAGATCTATTATCAAAGGCTGTTTCACAAGGACAAGATTTAAATTGGTAATCTGAGCTGTAAGAACATTAAAAATGTTAAATTGTAAGATTTTTATGGAGTGAAACTAAATAGAATACGATTTCACATACTTAGGGAAGGCAGAACTTTGATGTTAAATCTTCATTTGAAATTTCCATGGCTTCAAAGAAAAAAAAGAACTTCTATTAATTCCAACCTTTTAATGGATTTAAAACCTAAAACCTAGCACAAAGTTTAATACATTTTGTCTTCTATAAATATGAACATGCCCATTTGTTAACATTGGATTACTGTCATAATCAATCAAACACATCTAACATTTCGTGCAACAAGTCCATTGATTCTAGGATCACCAAGATGATATACAATGATCAGTCATATTTATTAAATATAAATAAAGTTTGAAGATATTTTAAGAAGATTATTTATTGATTTTACTGTAAATTAATAAGATTGTCTCACTTTATCATTCTTGGGTAAAGTTCAGAACTGAACATTTTTCATCAGTGTCAATAGTTACAAATAGACCTAGTTATTAATAAAGAATCTAATATGTAATATATATTATAAAATAATAGTCTGACATGGAATAATACTAATTACCGCACAACTATTGTTATCAATGTCCACGGGTGCTAGCTGCAGCACAACTAATCTGCTTGAAGGTGCAGACTAAGTTCTATCGTACATTTCACAGTAATGGTTGTTCACACTTCATCATGAAGAAGAAGAATCGGGGATTAGCACTTGATGCTCAGAGTAGCGGCACTAAGAGATGTGGATTATGTCTGAGGCGGCAACACCCGCAGTATTTGATGTCTAGACTCTCACTTTATCACATTGGGGCAACTTGGTAAATTCAGCGGAGATCTTGTTGAAAATCTAATCTGGCATAGATGGGTACTTGAGATTAAGTCATTGAACCTGAATGGCGACCACAACCCCCTCGTGTAGAACCACCCACATGATGTTAGACAGATATTTATGGTAACAGAATCTGAACTGTGCAGCCTTTAACCTTCTACATGCTGAAGGAAACCCGAGAAGCTCTATAGAATAGTGTTGAAGATTAACCCAGGAGATAGAGGGTTACGGCAATTCACAGGTTATATATATAAGCAATCTACCAAAATACAACTAAAAGAAAGAGTAATACATCTACATTTCTTGGATTGGGTGTACAAATATTTTCCTTAAATGTATGTTAATCTGTAGAATGAAAATAAGATTTCACGATGAAGAAAGCTTATTAGATCTACGAGACATCTGGTTGTGTGACTCCAGAGATTACCCTGTAATTGGATTCTCATGAAGACTTTAATCTAATTATTCCTACTGTGTCAGCCAAACAAAGACACCGTCCTCGCCTCAGATAGCAAGAATTAGCATATACGTGTACGTACAATGGCGATGTTTGGTCGATGGTACAATAAAAGAGAGAGAGATGAGTGAGTGAAGTGATACTTAACGTCTTCGAGGGAATCCATAACACAGATATGTGAAGGATGAAGAGGTAGGAGTTTAATATTTTGAAAGACAGAGAAAAAGTAACAGTAAGGACATGAAAATGTAGTAAGAGCAGGAATGAAGGAAATAAGGAGGAAGGAGGAAGGAAGATTGAAAGAATGGAGAGAAGGAATGAGAAGACAAATAGTTGGGGGCGAGGAATGGCACATAAACTGATTATTTCCAAATAAGGATGCAACTAGGTCTGTTATTCGTGTTGAGTCAAAGGAAGGATTGGCACACACACACAGAGATAGCAGGAGACGCGGAGAACAAGTAATCCTGGCTGATAAGTGTGCTAATGACTTGCCATTAAGGAACGCTAAGGAAACCTGATCTCAAATCATGGACAAATCCTCCTCATATCGTAAGGCTTCAAGTCATTTACACAGTTTTAGCATTGAAGAACTCTGTGAAATGTGAAGCAGATGTTTATCATAACATGTTAAGGGTTAAAATGCGAAAATAGCATAACATACATGAAACATCATATACAATTTATCATACAATATCAGATGTTGTTCATGTAGCAGTTATCTTTACATCAATCGTAGCTGTTTACATTTCTGTTCTGAATTTTGGACTTTGGGAATAAAACACTCGTTGTAATTGAAGCTCTTGAATTGAAATGTGGAGCAATGGTAAAATAATAGCACCTTCTGTTAATGGAAATTCTATCCCAGATTGAATGCTGAATTCATTACCAGTGATGGGCCGATACATCTTTCCAGTGGCGGAATGCTGCAACGTTCTCTGGCGTCCCACAACTCTGTCAATCATGGCCAGGAAATGACAAGAGAAAGCTTTCCCTGTAATGACGCTTATCAAAAACAACATCGCTGCATCGCTCCAAAGTGGTCGAACCAATCAGGGAGGAAGTGAACAGTCAGACGGTCTGACGCCGACTGAACGTATATGTTTTGATAAATCAATCAGATAAATAGATTTTGAAATATTTCACTGAACTTTCAATTACCGATACTGTGAATTATATATATTGACTAAAACTATTTATTTACTGTGAATTATATATATTGACTAAAACTAGTTATTTACTGTGAATTATTGACTAAAACTAGTTATTTACTGTGTATACAGTCAGATTGCTTTGTAGAAAATAATCAGTACATAACAATCTGTAAATGTACTTTTAAGATTTATTCATTATAAATATTTTAATCTTTTGCAGAATTTCTGCTGAACTATTTGTAATCCTAAAAGTATGTGTATCGCTTTAAATATAACCAGGCCAATTCTAGCAATTCTACAAATGATTATCTATCAGCATTTCGTTGAATTATTGCCAATTTCATAGTCGTTCTTGTTCAGATGATATTGATTAAACATTTAGTAATATCTGTTTACTTCCCATGAAGTTCTGCACTTTGTCCATTGATTAACGACTGGACCTTTGCCTGCAGTTTCCATTACAGCTAGCGCCGAGGGTTCTGGAGCCCTCTTGGTACTCTGATTCTAATCAATGACCTTGGCTGGGTGTAACTCTAAGGGCAGACAAGCATGTGCAAACTTCACAATATGAAGAATCGTCAGTCTTCACTGTGAAATAACAGTGATAACTACTGTGAACAAGAATTCAACCATTTTATGGAAAGATTGTCAATCATGTTTAAATTGATACTTCTATCAATACATACCATACTACTACTAATAAAATATATAAAAAGTTTTTAAAATATCATAATAATACATTTAATAAGGTATCTCATTAGCTCCAAGCACAAGGGATACTGGAAGCACAAAAGGGGAACATCCTCAAATATGTTTGATTGGGACAGAATTTAACCTAGAAATGTGTGATATCTTGGAGGTTACAGTGACATATATGTTATGGGAAACATGAGGGATGTTTGTCACAATACCTGTTAACTATACAGCTAAGTCTCAGTTACCTAACTACCATAGTAACATAGTAACTACATACCAACATAGTAACACAGTAACTACCATACCAACAGTTTGGGGAAATTGGTAGAACTTGACAATACACAGTGTGAAGTAAATTGAAAAACATCCAAGAATCCTACATGGAGTGTCAGTTTAAACTTAATGTACAAGTTTGTGAATAAAAAACAAGTCTCTAGAACTTACTCTTTATTGAACGTTGAACGTCACAGTAAGGCCAGTACCGTATATAATTATGTTAAAATCTATGTAAAGTAACACTGGAGGGGAATTCAAATTTGTCTTTGTTACCTACAGGTATGGAATGTTTCAACTGTAACTTATCAATTACAGTGAAGATTCACGGAGGAAATGTCTGCTTATCAACTGTGCCAACCGTCCATAGAACGCTACACTGGTAATTTGTCAACTGTGCCAGCAGTCCATAGAACGCTACACTGGTAATTTGTCAACTGTGCCAACATGATTGTAATATTAACCTTCTCACTGCTGAATAAAATCAAAGTGTTCTATTTCTGCATGTCATTGGGCAAGTTAACTCGCCTTCAGCAGGGAGAAGGTTAATGATGTAATTTATACAGTAGCACTTATTTACTGCACAGGGATGCTACAGCACAGGAGATTGAGCACAGTCCGACGTAATGCGATACTCAGACCTTGTGCGATTGACGTCAACTTCCACGTGACAAGGACAATAAATAAAAAATATATCAGACTGAAAGGATTCTAGCAACTGTGTGTCACATGCAAGGCTGTTAAAAATAGACCTTCTGAACTATGCATGGAAAGTTGACGACATAAACACTTTTAGTAAAATGATACAGTGCTCCCTCAATATAACGCTGAAGTTGGGGTCCATGCCACCGCGTTATATCAATTAATATAATTGGTGAAAAAAAAGATTTTTTATATTTTATTTTTTTAATTTGTTAAATGGGGTCCACGTTGGACCCCGTGTTGTATCTGAATCCACGGTGCATCGAAGGGCATTACATCGAGGGAGCACTGTATACTGGTATATATGGTATATATATATATATCAGTTGGTCTCGAGGAATGGAGGCTTGCCCCCCGAAAGGTAGACAAAAACTAATATATTTATATACTTTGAATGACAGTGCTTTTTATCCAAATAAAGGAATTGTCTAAATATTAATATACGTAATGTGACTAAAAGCCTGTTAGATCCTATCATGTGAAACAATTAACTATTGCTGTAAATTGTAGGCACTAATATTTCTTGTGTAATATAAAAGCCAGGGTGCCATTCCACAGATAGATCGTAGCACTACCAGAGTCGTAGCCTCTATATACCGTACTATACTAACATAGAGTTACGCCTCGCCTAGTGCTACGAGCGTTCCGTGGAACACGGACCTGGGCATTTCAAATGTTAAACATGATCTGAAATACGACTCGATATCCATGATTTGTCCCAAAATAGCCGACTAGGAATGTGATATATACTCTACCTATCTGTGATAATGCTGCGCAAACAATTCTGGATCTAGTGTGGCGATGTGTCCGGATGGTTTGAGATCAATTATCTCTGCAAACAACCATCTGGGCAGATAAGTACACAGAAATTGGATCGAGGCATGAGAATAACTCTTCATGACCACAGAACTCTTAACTTAGATCCTTGATGGCAAATATCCATGCATTCTCACCTTGAAGAACTGTACAATGAATAATGGTGAATAATGTTTGGTTGGTTGGTAGATTTGGGGTTTAGAGCAATTCAAAATAAAAAAGATTTCATTTATATCATGGCTGACCTGTTTACTATGCACAAGCCCTGCTGGAATTAAGCCAGATTTCCACCAGTTTTCTAGTATTTTTGTTCAAAGTACGGCTGTAAATTCCTTCAACTCTGCCAATTGTAACAAAAGCAGGAGAACCATTATCTTCAACTGTCTAGATTGCAATTAGGTTGGAAAGCTTCAGCAACACCCAGGTCTATCAACAGCGATCAATGTAAACATCTTCTGACATGTGTCAAGAGCAATGTCCCAGATAGCAACATGACGAAGTTGGCAAAGTATTAACGAGATGATGATTTCTTTCCTGAAGCAGAATGTCCAATACTGAGGGCAAATCAATCATTAAGGACGTTTTTTCATTAAAATTATTTTTAAGAACTTGGTGTCAAAATCTATGAATGTTTCAAGTGAAGTGCAGTGAAGTCAGTAATTAAATTTTGCTAGACTCATTAAAAAAGGTTACCGTAATTCTATTTGAAAAATAACCCAACATACAAATGGGTTAAAGAAGAACAGTTTCCTGATTAATTTGATTCACAATTCAACATATATGTACCGGTAGTTGTGAAATATTTAAAGAATTTCCTAATTTTACAATTAATACAAATCTAATATATAAACAAAATATTTAATTGATAAAAAGTAAAGAAATTTCATGAATGAAATTGAAACCAACAGAAAAAGAATGGGTTTTAGGAATATGCATGCAAAGACAAATTCAGTTTTAACATTTATAGGTTTGACATATACTCTCCCAAATAAACTCACTAAAGTGTTTATTTCTAGCTATAAACATCACTCTTTCCACATACATTTTGAACAACTCATTAAGATTGCGATAATAATTCCCAAAATATATGTTCGATATTTGGCTTGGCCACAATCATAGGCGCTGCAAGTGGAGCAAATTCTATTTATAGACGTACCCAGTTTACTGATTTTGGTGATAAGCGTGTAGGTGAAATGTGCATGATTGTTGTCTTCTTTACGTACCTTACGCTGCCTCACGATTTATTACCCGTGAACCACGCTGAACAACATAATTCATCTCGGAATCAAAAATAAATGTAAGGATACGATCCTTTGTAACGTCGTATTAAGATTTCCTTTGGATTTTTAGACTTCTGTTAGCCTATCACCGGAATTCCTAGTTTTAAATGATATTCTTCGAAATTATAAAAATAGACACAACGCACTTGCAGCCGCTATGGTTATTAAAGTGTGTGTTTATGTACAACTTTGACATCATGTAACACTATTTTCATTGTATTTTCAGAAAGGACTTGTCCTGCCTTGAAAGCGCCAATCAACGGCTTTCTGGTGTGTGACAAATTCTTTGGTGGAGAAACGTGTCATATGCTCTGTAACAAGAATTATGACGTACCAAAGAATATGAAAAACTTGAATCTGTACATATGCGGAGCAAATATTGGGTGGAAGCCGGCCAGCAAAGTTCCAGATTGTACAGGTAAACGTAGCACATGCATCTACGAGTCTACTGCTATATTAATAATCTGTCCATTTCTGGGAAGAAACGCATACATTTTGAGATCGTTTTAAACTGAATTTCGTTTTAGAGGATGAACTCTAAGAGCGTATTCGTTTCATCACTCAACCAAACCTAGGGTCGAGTGATGAAATTACCAATGAGGGTATTCGTACCCAACACTACTGATGATACGAATACGTACCCGCATTGCCTAATGTTATCAATCGAACGTCACCCTGGGGTTGGTCGAATAATGAAACGAATATGATCTAAGGTACAGACTCAAGAAAGTACAGAGTTGTCGGACAATACTGGATACGTTTTGCTGTAACGTATGATTGAATCCAGGCCTCCCATATACTGGTAGGCCGTATCATTACATGACTGTCTGTTACAGAACTGACATTTCCGAACACGTACAACTTACCAAGTGACCTATATTACTACGCTGGAGACTGCGATGATAACGAGACCCATGCAGATTTGCATGAGATTTTTCTGGAGATGCTAGAGACAGCAGGACTACACAAGTGCATTGGGCAGCAATGTAGCATGGACTTTGTTGAAATAACATGCGGTCCTGTGGAGGAAGTTGACGACGCTGATGACTATTATTATTATGTCTATGATGACTATTCCCCTGGTGACAACGTTGATTACCGGCTTGATGAAGATGTGGTCGACGCCGACGAGAACACTACAGGTGGCGCTGCAGATGATGACGTCACGCAGAATCCAAAGTTTCTAATTGGACGCCGGAAACGTCGAGACGTATCGGACATGGCGACTCGGCCAAGGAATAAAACTGTCGACGAATTGGCGACTCGACCAAGGAATGAAACTGTAAACGATTTGCCCGCTGAAGAGAAAGACACACGTCCTCTTATTAGGAAGTCAAAGAAACCAGCGTCAAAAACAGTAATACAATTTCACTGGGTTATAACGAATACATCAAGGTAAATATGTAACATTGATTATTGATAACGTACAACACTCTTGAGCAAAGTACTTAATAGTGACAGTGGGTCAACACAGTTCCAGTCCACCCAATGCTATGGTAGTCTGAGGTGGAATCGTAAATATTTTAACAGTCTAACACCTAATATGGTAGTTTGGATTGTAGTTGGTATGTATAATAATTTGGGGGCTTATTCTCAAAACGTTCTTACAAACTTATTAGAAGAATTTATAACGATTCTTATGATATGGCTAGGAACTGTTCTTAGGCTTAGAAGTTCGTAAGAACGTTTCGAGAATAAAAGGCCCATTTTAAAATTTTACTTTCCAGACCATTGTCAGAAGAAGCAGCTGCATTATTTCGGACTGCAATCTTGGAACACATGCAGCAGTCGGGGAATGTGACACACCAGTTTGGTTTCCGATCCCGAGGGAATATGACGTTCGCATGTGCCCCCGGAAACGTCGTATCAAATAGTAGCACATCTAGATGCGGTCAGTGACCTTTGACCCAAACGATCGATATGATTACGGATTTTGCATGGCGCTACATTATTATGTAATTCTACCTGATTATGTTTGTTATATTTTGTTCTTTTGTCCGTTTTCAAAATTTTGTTATTTGTTTATTGTTTTTATTAATTGTTTGTATATTTATTTATCTGTTTATTTTTTTAATTATTTTTGTTTGTTTGGGTGTGTTTGGATGTGTGTTTGTTTGTGCACTTTCTTATTTGTTTTATTCATTGATTGAAGGAATGATTGAAGGAAATTCAATGATTACTTGTGTGTTTAATACTGTTTATGTGTTCGTTGTTTAGTTCATTTTTGTTTTTGTTTTGTTAGTGGTGCTGTTAGTAGCATAATTTAATAGTTTAGTCGTCGTGTATGAATGAAATATTCCTGCTGCAATTAAAAGCACTAATTCAATAAAATTATCATTATAATTATTAATGTACATGTATTAGTATTAGCATGATTAATAATGGTATATATCACAGGGGGTCGGTGATAGAAGAATAAACCTTTTTTTAAATGAATTTTAAATAGATCTAATAAGAAAGCGTGTGAGTTTTTAAAAATAAATAACTAAAAATAAAATAATAATATAAAGGAGACAAGCTATATCAGTCTTGTTCAACCTCGCCTAGCAATCTAATATTATAATAAATTCTTAATGTGTTCACTATTCTATCACCGAACCCCTGTGGTATATAAGGTGTCGCTTCTATCAAACTTCAGTTGCATGTCCCCGTGGCACATACCACAGCTCGAGCACTGACAGTTGTGAGCGGTGTCCTATCAACCACTACTCCGACACCAGTGGACGGACAGCGTGTACGAGATGTCTGGGACGAAAAGGGACGAGGACGACCGGAAGTGACTCCATCAATGACTGCATTAGTACGTCATACGTTGTCATCTCTACGCTTTTACATAGTCATTTACTTCCGAGGTGAAAATGTAAAATAATTGTATTTATATCTAAATCTACTGAGTAGCTAGTTTCATGTTTTTGTAAAATGAGAGGCCTACTATATAGCGGTGTGTCGGTCATTAACTATTAGCCTAATTAAAAAGTTAACGACAGGAGTAGCAATATTGTAACGTATAGCTATTTTGAGTATCAGTAGCCTCTTTGCTAATACTGAAGTATTTTAGCTCAGCGGTTCTCCTAGTATGTTCTCTTATAGCATACTGTAGTATGCTATTTACTGAATCTATAGAAAATTACAGTCTTGAGTTACTTGTACATACCTTATGAGCTACTAACTCGTGTGTTAACCAAGATAGCCTATTCTATTTGTATTTTGTGGTAAAATTGCAAACATAATTACTATTATTTCAGGAATGTGTCGACATGGTCATTTCTCCAAAAATGGCTTGGAACCATGCACCCCCTGTGAACTTGGTACATTCCAAACAGAACGATATGGTAAAAGCTGCACGAGCTGTCCGTCAGGCTCGTCCACTGTGAAAATGGGTAGCAAGAAGTTGGAAAATTGTATTGGTAAGCTCAATCAAAACCAGAAACTTTGTACCGTGTACAGTCTTCAAATTACAAAGCTGCTCTTAAATATTTATTGTGAGCGTTAATTTATTTGGATGGTTTCTATTAAAGATGGCATGTCATATAAACGTTGACTTTTTAAAAATTAAACATATATATTTAAATATATCCTATGAGATTAATGAGTTTTTGTCTTTTTCTTTTCATTTTTAGCCTATGATTTACTGGTCAGAGGTCCCGTTCAGCTTAACATCGGACCTGTGTTGAACGCATGGGTTGACAATCTGACCATTGCTTTTTGGATTCGAACCTTCCCACCAGCCAATAGTCATATCAACATTTCCTTCGTGTTATCTCATCCCACTAGAGGACATCAATTGACCTTTCACCTCACAGATAAAACACGTGTATCGATGAGAGAGTAAGTATATACAACATTTAAGTATTTAAATTGGTTTTAATTGAATAGTGACTTTGTTAAAAAAACACACGAACATGCTTATTGGGTTGCAAGTTTGTCGATACATACATGCAGCTCATGCTTTCTTTAAATATTCACCGCATAATCCTTTATGCCATCTTTAGAGAACAATACGCAGTTGTCTGTATACATTTTAGAAACGCGAATAATACCACATTCTATGGTAGGCGGTAACCTGGGGGTCGTTCAAACACGCAAGCGGCTTGCAGGCGGCTTACCAAAACTAGCCACTGTCTCACGAGTCGCATATAGACCGCACATGGGACAGAGGACCAGTTTAGCTAAGCGGCTTACTCAGCGCTTGTGTCTTTGAACGCGCCCCTGGTAACCATCTGTCAATCGCCTACCTTTCAGGCGTCCGGTAGACGGCGTTGAAAGCATGGTACCCCAGGACGTGTGGACGCACGTAGCATTGGCGTGGAAGGGTTACCCCAGTTTTGTGGATGTCTACAGCGGAGGACGTCGCGCTGACCACCATGGAGAATACACTCCTCTGTGCTTCGTGCCTGAAGGAACGGAGCTGACCGTTCATATTGCAAATGGTTCGAGTAAGCCATCCATTTAACTCTTTCCTCCATACTGGAGACAACCGGTGATGCCCTAAAGACCAGTGAATGTGCCTAATCCAGCAGGGAGAGGGTTAAATTGCTTTATCATGAAGCTCTTGTATTTACCCTGTCCTATGGTCCCGATTTCCCGATTTCTGTCATGTTATTCAATATTTCTTTCTGTCAAACATTTCTTTCTGTCATGTTATTCAATATTTCTTTCTGTCATGTTATTCAATATTTCTTTCTGTCATGTTATTCAATATTGGCACTAACGTTGTTAAGCCTTGTCGTTTCTCCGTAGGCATTGCTTTGAGAGAGTTGTACGTCATTCCTGCAAGTGATGCACCAGGGACCATCTCAAGAATGGCCCGGTCTTGCTCCCCAGGGAAGATCGGGTTCGACTCTCTCATCGGCAGAGCAAACGCTACAGACCCGTCCAAACTTAGCATGATTGTGCCAAGCGTGTGTTCGGGTTAGTCCCTTCTTTTTTGTTTTACCTAGGACACGATTGGAAAAGGAAGTCTAAATATGTTTTTATTTATATTTATATGAATAACATTATTCCATGTTTAACAACTGTCTCCCATTCAATGCACGTATTATAACATACCGGTATATTTCAAACTTGATATCTAAAAGTGGAATAAGCGTTTATCAGTCCAATGAATCTGTCAGAATATGTGCAATGGAATGTCTGACTGTAAACAGTATAGATGCGTTGTCGTTACATCAGAATGAATATGGCCTACTTCGGGCGGTTACGCTAGTTTAGCCCGGAAGTGTCATTGCGCATGTCTAGTTGTTGCTAGACAAGCTTTCGTGCTTCGTGCGTATGTTCCCGACGTCACTCTAGCCTTGCTTTCGCGACTTTGTGCGAACTCTAGCATTGCTCTAGCATATATAAACCGCCCGAAGTAGGCCATATACATGTAATTAAACACTCTACATAATACAGGTTGGTACATGTACAAGTGTTCTCAACATCTAATGCATGTTTTCCTTGGGAATTAAAACTGTTCAAATACATGTATATGCATGATTAATAAAGTAATCGCGGCTACGAGTAGAAGTTCATTCCAAGCGATACATTTTGAATGAGAGAAGCTGGCGATTGTGTTTCCCCGCGCCGTGTTTCGAGTCGATTTCGTGGCGAGTCTGTGAAATACATTTTGGAATAAATCACCTTCTTTAGTTCATCATTATCTAGTCTGATGGTTATTCCAGTCTCCTAATGTCTGTCTGACGGATCTTGGCAGATCCACGCCAAAGTAACTGTCATCATCGTGCCCTATCTAACGTTGCAAACATTCGTCATCGTATACGTTTCCAATACATCATAATCATTTTAGCAGAGTGATGACAGGCGATGACCGAGTCAAAACATGCATGTCAATTTCCGTGGCGAAATTCAAATGCATGTCAATTGCAAGCACGTTTATCTCACTATAATATTTGTCCAATTTAACGTCTTGACGTTTCTTTAAATACGAAACTCGTTACGTAAATGTCTATTTTATTCCAGTTCTTTAGGTGCAAATGTGATGTGCTAGAAATAAATCATCGGCTTATTGGGAAATTGACCAAATATTCTAATTTCAAAATTTCCTAAAGATTTTTTTTTTTTACAAACAAATGATTATGAATACTGACTAATATTGAAGTATCAGCTTTTGTTCAATACCACTTTACAGCGTCGAGACACATGAAATGGTATCCGTGATGACAATAATCTGAAAATAAAACAATGTGTTTAGATTCAATTTTAAATTCGGTTCGAAAATGTCCGAGGCAATACGACAAACGACGTCGACGTCATTTGACCCCGGAACGACGTAATTTGACCTCGGAACGATACGCTTGATGCTAATGCTGATACGAGGCGGTGAAATTTACCCCGACAAATACTTTAAGATATCACTTACGCACTCCCAATTGGCCTTGGGTCGTCAATAGTCAGTTAGCAGGAACATGCAATACTTTAAAGACCAACGCTATAGGACCAAACCAATGAATTATACTCACGGTGATATGATTGAAACTTGTAATCCGGTAAACCTCGCGAGAGACGAGATACACCACCCATCTCGCAACCACGTTATAGCCCTACGGTTTCATCCACCCCCCTACCAACCCCAGCTGACCCCTCCCCATCTTTGGGCATGATCCCTCCGTCCTCGCTGGGCCCTTTGGGGGTATCACCTTTGTGAAGACACGCACACACGATGATGCCATCTGGAACCTGTCGGGCACCACTGGTAATCCACGGCATTGAAGCGTGGCATCATTTTGTAATTACTATTAAGAATGGTCAGAAAGTGTCCGAACTGCTTTGATCTTGTCCAGTTGGCTCTGCACGTGCAGCACGTGCACCTGACAACCAGACACAGAGGAATATGATCTCGTTATCAAAACATCTGAAAGTCTAATATGTTTTTGTCTTGGTCTTGGAAATTTAATACTATTTCATCTAGAAAATCAAAGGGTTGTATTTTATTAAGTAAATGAATTCTCTTGGAAACCCGATTCTGACGACTATAAGGTTCCCTGGAGCCACATAAAACCCTCTAATCCTGGCATCTGGTAGCATCTTGGTCTTATAGTCTTAGCTCAAAGGAGGACAACATCGTCATCGTCGGCATCACCATACGAGGAAGTAATGGTATCGAAATAGCTCATTAATTCTCCCCTATTATCTATTCTTACGCATACAATCGCCTCATTTATGCCTTGAAGACTCTCTAATTTCTGTCCTGGTTGGCCACACACTGTTATTAGTATAGAGGTGACAGTGATAATTCTTAATGTTGAGAATTGTTGGTGCCTCCTAACGTTGAACTGTCAGGAATCATGCATTTGGCAGAGTCAGACTAATGGTATTTTAATACTGATTTTCTCTCTCCTATGTTTTCTCTCTCTCGCTCTCTCTCTATCTCTCTCTACCCCGTCTTGCACTATATACATGTCTTCTCCCCTTCTCTCTCTCTGTATCTCTCTCTCTTTCTCTATCTCTCTCTCTCCTCTCCCTGTCTCTCTCTCGCGCTCTCTCTCTTTCTCTCCCCTCTACCCATGTTCTTCAATCTGACGCTCTCTCCTTTCCCTTTTCTTTCCATATCTCTCATTCTTTTTTTTATATAATGATAGATTAGCATTTCCAAACAGACACAAACGTTCTTCTTTAACAATGATACATCATTATAACTGTAACTAGATCTCGCCATCACCCCTGAGAATTACGTCATCCACCTACAGCAGACAACGTGACGATGGGGATTGAGAGTGATGATGGGTGGTCAGAGTGATAATGTTGGTCACAAATTATGCCCCCCCCAAAAAAAAAAAATAAAAAAAAAATATAATAATAATAAGAATACAAATAATACAAAAATAAAAAACACACACACAAAAGGAAACAAAACATTTCCTTCTCCCCTCCCTCGACCTCGCCTCACTAACCCACACTTCTCCGACCCTGGCGCAGAATGCTGAAGCCGAATTTTCTCTACAAATCTGTTCCCAACATCACGTAAACCCCATTCTTTAACTACTACACACCTTCTCATTTTACGTTTGCCTGGTATCTCCTTCTCTTGTAGAGGATGGGGAAACATGTGAATCAAGAACATATCAATTATCTCCGAATCATTGACGCGAAATAAAGAATGAATTATTATTTCTCAGACATCTTTGGCACGAAATAAGCAGCGTATCCAATGAATCTAACCCAATTTACACAAAATACCGAACGTATTTATCATTATTATGATTATATATTCGAGCCCAAAGTAAACAGAGAAAAATAATTTATTTATCCGTCAATCTGACACGTTTGATATCCAATAACATTCTTTCTCCGAAGGTATTGACATAAACCATAAAGAACAAATTATGTATTTATGACACAAAATACAAAACGTATCTGTTTTCGTTTCTCTCCAACCAAATTGACACACAATAAAGAACCTATCATTCATTCGTCTGATGCAGTTGGCACAACATAAAGAACATATCTATTATTTTCTTCTGATCCATTTGCCACAAAATAAAGACAATGTCGATGTATTTCCACCTCAAATTACACAGCATAAATAACGTTATCCTTAACCATGTTAACGTTCTTCATTCTCGTATTCATTATTCCTCAGAAACAAGCATATTCTGGACACAGAAAACCCCGTTGAATGTTTGCCATTAACCGCCATTCAGACTATGAGATAAGCCAATGCTAATGCAAGGCCATTGTGGTAGATAATTATTCACATATCGACTTTGACGGCGCAATCGGCTATGTCTATGCGTGTATAGCTGATGGAACTGTAATAGATTCATGGATGTCCCATTTTCTGTCATATTGACGCCAAGCGTGTTCCTGAGTAACCAGACATGTGATCAAATTGCTTCATATATTCAATGTGCGTCCATCATTAGCCTTAAAGCTACATGTCATGGTGACCTACAGTGACCTACAAAACAATCAAGGTCACATAACTTGCTATGATCGTGACCATGAGGTCAAGACACCTGATTCAGGTTAATTTGGATTGACGGAATTCTTTCAAGTTTTGATCAGTTTCTACTTTTAAAATTGGGTGGTCTATTTGATGCTTAATTAAAGGATTTCTTCGGTGCCATAACAAGTTGCTTCTAATCAATTATATATGTTGAAAATAGATATATAAAACGAAAATCTGACTCAGATGTGCTTTAAT
>JAUTBZ010143007.1:0-12602 GCA_032361785.1 Lepetodrilus galriftensis
TCCTCACCCCCCATCCCCACCTTAGTTTAATTGCGGCAATATGTAGGTGTTTAACAGTAGTGATAAGAAGGCAGGCAGTAACGCTTCCCTATCTCCAATGGAAGACACCGGCGATACAGAGATGGTTTGTGGTGGCGTTATCTCGGTATTCCCACTGTACTCACTTGTCTGTCATCACTCATTAACAGTTAGTCAGTGGTCACTTTGTACTGGACAGTAGAGGTCAATAAGGAGAGATTTGAGCCAGCGTTGGTCAGTATTCTTGAAGCTGGACCATCTTGATGAAGACTTCATGATCTTGAAGATGGACCATGTTGATGAAGACTTCATGATCTGAAGCTGGACCATCTTGATGAAGACTTCATGATCTTAAAGCTGGACCATCTTGATGAAGATGTCATGATCTTAGTCCTCTTTACATGGGCCTGTCGGTGCAGCATTGGCCTCACAATCCATGCAGCAACTCAGGTTCAAATCCCAGAATCAGGGTGTCATTTCTCGAAGCTCTTACTAGGAGACCATAAGGACTTTTGTAGCAATCTCTAATACACGGGGATCGTGCACTTATGAGAGCGCTATGGTCTCATAGTGAATATGAAATCTTTAATAAACAATGCCCAGAAATGCAGTTATTATCCTTGGTTTGTCAGTAGGCCTACTCACAGGTTTACTGCAATATGCAGTGCTACAGGTGTTACACTACTGTGAACTAAAAACCTGTGAGTATGATAAAATAGTCTTCATCATGATCACAGCCACAAAACCCCAATTTGAGCCAAAACCAAAAAGCTAACTAATTACTCACTCAGTAAAGCTCATTATTATTTCAGGTTCTTCTCCCCCGATAAAACAAACCAACTTGATATCAGTAAAATACTGTTGGAAGAAATGGCATGAAAGCCACCCCCAGCATTCAATTACTCAATTATACTCTATTATTTTATTACTTTTCCTGAAGTCATGAAGCGATGATGCATGTTCTTGTTCAACCAAGAAGCCCCAGTAACATGTAGGCGCTGAAAGACCCGGTGGCATGTCATTCATCTGTGTCGGGGAAAATACATGGCTTCAGCAATTACTTAAAGTGTTTCAATTGATATCTCACTCAGCAAATATTGGTACAAGCGGTTCTGGAAGCATTAAGCATGTTATTGCCCACGGCCAATAACTTCATATTATTGTCGAATACCTGATAAATCATAATTTATTGCAACTGTGGGTCGCAAAGAGCTTAGCTATCTGGTGGATCAAGCATTAGGTTAGGCTATGCTACACCAGCAGAGGCTAAATTGCATCATTTACAAATTTGGGGGATGACAAAGATCATGGTATTGCGCCAATTTAATTAAATCTCTTGTGTCCGTCACAGAGTCTATTGATTTTAAAGATGGTGGTCATTTTGTTCCAGTAATTAATCCTAAGTGAAGATATTGAGAGTTATGGGTGATTGTATAGAGCATATGATATAGGGGGCTCTCTGTAGAATTGAGTGGATCAAATTGCCTGGCTATTCTGGTCAGATGACATGACCCTGCGTTATCATAAATCTGTTTACTTGATTAGCTTGTAGTCAGTTATCATGTGAGAGATATTCATACCAATGATTTGTGTAACATTTACATTTATTGGCAATAACTTTGTGCACAAATTTATATATCTTACTTAGAATTATGGAAGTTGATAAAGAAATGGTTGCTTTATCTTTTACCTCAAAAACACACCTAACTTTAAGAGCTAACTTGTGTTATAATTATCTTAAAAGCAATTTTAGTTTAATTTGAAATTGAAATAAATGGCTAACAACTAAATTTCCATTCCCTGGCAGGTTATTCAATGAAAGTACAAATTAAACTGCCACGCTAATCTTTAATTTTATTGGAATCATGTCCAGGTTATTTGTGCAACAGGAAATCCCCGAGGACTTGAACAGTTATAGTATCCTCGTGAAATTGACCCCTGTAAGAGCCCTATTCAGTTTCTGTGGTGAGCTGGAAGGGCACCCTAAAATTAAAGGAGCCGTACCCTAGAGAAACCCCAAAGAGTTGAACCTTGAGAATGGGGGACCAAGGTTATGGGGAGCTCAACAGATGGCAGACCCGGGCACAATGCAAGCTACTTGTTGGCACACTGTTATAATAGGCTGTCATTGCCCCGCTATTGTTCATTGCCCCTCTTCAGAACAATTCACCAACAATCTGTCTTCCGCTATGCAGGAAACCTGGACCCTACCCTCCACAAATTCGAAGCCGGTTTTTGATTAGGTGACTGGCCTTTGACAGCTGAGCTAAGAAAATTCTGACCAAATTGACGTTGCTGACATTAATTTTGTTATTTTTGTGAATTTTTCTTTTATTTGTTGTTTGACCAGTGTCATTTGGATTGTGTTTGCAGTTGAAAAAAATAAACTCTTCACCTGGGGAGAAGTTGGGACCTCCTACCTGAGTTGACTTTAACTTGTAGACTTGAATTTAATGGCAAACAAAAAAGAAATGGATATAATTAGGGTGTATTTATTTTATGATTTAGAGACAATTATTGGAATTATTTTTATGAATTTTTTATATTGAAATATGTTACTGTAGATAAGAATACAGAAACTTACTTTACTATACATATCATTGCTAAAGTTAAATCTGTTGCATTTTCATGTCTCCATATTAATATATCCACATGTTTTCCGTATTTTATATTATTGTTTTCCCCCGTAATATACAAGGTTAAGCTGTTATTGATAAAATGAATATTCATTAATATTTTATATATTTATTTATGTACATTATTCATACTGGTTGGATCTCTTTTACTTATTATGAAAATCGTTAGTGCAAAAGGTTTATAGTATACGCAGGTAACCCTCTCTCTGCTGGATTGATCATAATGGATGTGGTGTAGTAGGGCATCTCTGGTTGCCTACAGCAGACATATGGTTAAATGAAGGCAACCAAGCGTATGAGTTAAGGAAATGGCTTTGTCCTGATCACATCACGGAATCCAATCTGGATCACTGATTAGTCCTGCTGGGGTTTGTGTGTTGTTATGGAGTGGTGGTGAGTGGTGATCTGGTTGTGGTGGGATGAAAACCTACAGCAATGACTGTAATGGTCATGTATAGATGAACTACAAATATGAATTACATGCTATGCAACGTAGAGAAAGACTGTGAATTGGATAAACTGAGTATACTAAGTGTAACAAGGTCCGGCGCCATTGTAGCAGAGGATTATGCCAATCCTGGAATTCCACCCTGAGTTGTACACACACACACGCACACACACACACACACACACACACACGCACGCACGCACGCATGCTAACAACACACACACACACACATCTCAGGAAATATAATTCAGAGGCATTAATTTGACTACAACTCAGGATGTTCATCCAGGTTTTTAAATCATCATACATGCCTTGAAATACAATTTCCTGCCTTCTAATTAAAACATTAATTGCTGTACAAGAATAGTCTTTTGGGCATTCACGAATATTTTTTGTTCGCTTGACTGACAGACATTACGTATACACGTGTGCATATGCCTGGTTACTCGCTTATAATTCTTCAGGTAGCATAAATGTGAACGAAATATGCGCAAAGATGGGCTCTTCTTGTGTGGTCATCATAATGTATTTTAACAACAATTCGAGGACCACGACTAACAATCACTCTCATGACCATCAACAGATGGTCTGACCCCGACCAACAATTCCATTTCAGCTGTTTGTTCTAACAGGACCACTTATCTCCCTTTGTGAATTCTCCAAACATCGAAGACATGTTTGCTGCTTCTGGACTAGGAGTTGACCATTGACGTTGAAGTATTTGGACAACCCGCTGGAATCAATGACCACAGACATCGGGCAGTTTACTGACCACTCAGAGAATGTGGAGACATTAGGCCGTGTCTGAGGCACCCCCTGAAGGGATTCTTACACTACAGGGGTTGATCTCAATTAACCTTTACAGGTGGTCATCTTCGTGATCGATTCCGTTGCTTTACTAGTCATTAATCTTTCATAACCCTGTCATATAGCTGCAAGGCTATGGCTGTTCATAATGGTCCGTGGAGTTTGATCTCCTACGTATTTGCATTGCAATTTTTCTATGTAGATAGGAATACTGATCGCCTCTACTCTGTGATGCCTTTAACACTTTTCATCCTGGAGGCAACCAGAGATGCTGGGAAGAGATGTGTTTGTTCCTAAATCTGGCAGGGAAAGGGTTAATTGCTACATTCAGTCTTGGAGACGGCGGTTGGTGGTAGTGCAATGGTAAGACTTCGGAGCGAAGGGGCCTGTGTTCAAAGCTCATTCCGGGAGTCGAGCATCAATGTTCGCCTTTCTGATGCGTTCATGATAGGCTGTGCTGTCTGTCTGTACCATGGAAATTCAGTTATTATCCTTGGTTTATCCTTACTAGCTGGCGCTCACAGGTTTACTGCAACCTTTAGTGCTACGTATGTTGCAGGTTCCTTCTTGCCCTAAACTAATGAGCTGTGATGGATCTAAAGAACAATGTTATGTTAATGAATAAAGTAAAAGAACACAGAAATCCATATTTCTTTTGGTGCAGAAATCAGAACATTTTCTAGATGAGACAGAAGCCCAATATACATAATACTATTTTTTCTCGAGAAATTGAAACATTTTCTGAATGAGACGAGACATATACAATATCTTTGAGAAATCAGAACATTTTCTGGATGATACAAAAGCCCAATATACATAATACTATTTTCCCGAGAAATTGGAATATTTTCTTTGAGAAATCAGAACATTTTTCTGGATGAGACTTCATTTGGCCCAAGGATGTATGTTAATAGGTCAGTAAGGAGGGTCTGAGAATAGAGTTTAGTATACAGCGCGAGTGCCGCGGTACAGACAAGCAATCCAATTCAGGACGATGTCACTATTATCATTCTCTTCTCGAGGGAAATCCTTATTCTGTCTAGACGGAGAATTAAGTCAAGGGTATAAATGAATTGGCTGTTATATGTGGCAGGTAATTTGATTTCGGTAAGTCTGAGGAGACTAACAAGATTGCTTCAAACTGGATTTGTGTAAATTGTGTAAATTGTGTAAATACAATCTGTCAGAATCTATGGAGGTGTAGTTACTGTGGCTGGAAGAGACGGATAACTACGAGGATAACTACGAAGACGGATAGTTAAGACTGAAGGAAATGTCAACTGTAGACATTATTCTCAACACTCACAGCTAACACAAAAAAATGTTCCAGGGATTTTTTCCCCTGTATAAATGACTGATAAATAACTACAGGACATGTAATAGACGTCCTTTCTTTAGAGCATATTTTGAGAATTCTATTTTCCCATCAATTTAAATTGTGGATTTGGTTTTGAAGTATTTAACACTCACTGTGGACAATGCTGATTGGTTTGGTCAAGAGATTGTCAATAACTTTATAGAATCTCTTCAGTTTTGTCTGAATTGTTGCATTTGTCTGCTGGAATTGTATTCCTTTGCTTTGATGTCCCGCTAGTTACACAGTGATTATGCCACTGGAGCTCCTCACAACATCTCTGGGGAAAGTCCCCTTTCCCAGGGAAAGAGGACTTTCCCATGGCTTGGCTGCTAATGATGAAAGCCAGAGGGGTCAATGATGTTAGTCGGTAGATGAGGCAATTTGAAGATCGAGATTGGAAGAAAAGTAGTTGCTTGTGCTCAGAGAGTCCTTTCTCATCATACAATGGTGGAGTTGAGGATGGGGCAGGTAAAACTGTCTTAAGAGTGGGGATAGTAGGAGCAGGGTGGGGATAATAATGGGTGGGTAGGGATAGTAGTTGTGGGTGGATGTAGGTGGTGGGGATAGTAGGGGTAGGTGGGGGTAGTAGGGGCAGGGTGGGGATAGTAAGTGTGGGTGGTGGGGGTAGTAGGGGTAAATGGGGGTAGTTGTGGTAGGGTGGGGATAGTAGGTGTGGGTAGGGGTGGGTGGGGGTAGTAGGGGTAGAGTGGGGATAGTAGGGGGTGGGGATAGTAAAGGGGTGGGTTGAATGCTCAGTAGTTTGGCAACAGGGGTTCAGTGTTAGGAATTTTATTTTGGTCACTTCCATGGAAAACCTATCAATATGGTTGCTGGGAGTAAAATGATCTTACCTTAGGTGTGTAAGACTGTCTCAAAGTTAAAGGGGTATGGGGTGGGAACATTTGTCAGTGGTTTAGGGATAGGATTGGATGGGAGGAGGGGGTAGCATTTGGTCACTATCATGAAAAAGCTACCAATATATGGGCTGCCATAGACATATGATAATCTTTCCTTGGCATCTTGTGGTGCTTTCATTGGCATCTTGTGGTTAGTCATCACAAGGATTACTTGAGTACAAACCTAGATAGAGTATGCATATAATGTCTATTTTGTATGGCTTAGTAGCTGTTTTTCTTAAAACCTTTTTCTAAAAAAGAAAAGAAAAAGAATTGTGTATGAAGTGTTCTATATCTGATAAAGCTGTCTATTACATTGGTGATTTCTGAACAGAATCAGCCCACGAGGACCATAAATAGATTATTGTGATGTCTGCTTGTTAAATCCATTCAAGACCTGTTGATATTCAAATCAGAAGATCATTTCCACTGAAATCTTGACGAGAGTCAGCCTGCCATAAGAGCATTCTCATCCAAAACAGATAGGAATTCAGACTGTTTAGACAAGGTATCTGATTAAATACCATGTTTTTCTTTCATCAAGGAATCCTCCTGAAGAACTCATCCCAGATCCATTATGTGTTGTATCACACGTCTCGCGTTCCCGTCTTCTACTCTAGGGATGGATACACGAGCTCCCAGAAAACAATGAAACGGGCCTTCTGAGTGTCGCACTTTGATTACACAATGCACCAGTCATAGGGTTAGGATCTCCCAGTAGACCATACACAATGCACAAGTGATAGGGTTAGGATCTCTCAGTAGACCAGGAAATGGTTTGTACACGTGCCATGAATCTGCCCTCGTGGAGTTTCATCTTGAATTCTCATTTCAGTTAAATTTTGAAGTCGAAACAGTTGAGAACAAATGGCAATTACCCACTATGTACACTGAGAATTCATGAACAGTTTGTATTAATAATAGTGACATTTTGCTATCCTAAAAAGGTAAATACATGCTAGATAATATATGAATTATAAATAATGTTTTTGATTAATGTTAAGTTCAGTCCTGTTCTACAATCTTTGGCCTTTTGATAGGCATCTGGATTGACATATGAAACGTACACGCCGTCTGAAGAGGAAATGTATGTAGCCTTTGTACTTTGTGATACAAACTCTTTGTTTTGTCTGTACCTCATCCATGTTTGTGTTTTCCACTTCCTTGTGTATCAATGTGTCAGATTGTGACAAAATAATATTTAATTTTTCTTAAAGACTGATACTCCTTGTTTTCATAATTATTTCATTGTTTTCATAATTATTTCATTGTTTTCATTGACTACTGAAGTTAAGAGCTGCAAAATTTTAGATTTATGGGTTTTATTCTTACATTGATTGGTTTTATTTGTGCACATGGTATTTATGCATGGTAAGATTCACCGATACAGCTAAACATCATTGTCATGGCTCCACATTAAATTTTTGAGGCACTTGTCCCTGTATCCTGTCCAACACGAAAGTACTTGCCCTGTAGGTAAAGAGGATTTTAATCTGGGCTATTTCACTTGTCCCCTTATGGACGAAAACCGATCTTGTCCAGACGGACAATTCTTACCATGGAACCCTGAACTGGGTTGCTGGGTTCAGATGTTACCCCTTGTTCCTGTTACAGCAGCAGGACATTGACAGCTCTGACTGCTTCCTCAGAACCCACCTAACATCTCTGTTACACAGCCGTATTGTTTTAGTCAATATCTCCTTCTTGGCAAACCCTCCCCATTCTTATCTCCTTTGGTCCTTTTCTCTAAGAAGCCCTGATAGCATCTCTGGTTTACCAGCTTGCATGATGAGCATGGCTTTGAAGTGGCCCCTAAAGCAGCCCCTGGAGTGTGGCCCATCAGTCGGGTCCTAGTAGGGGCCCTAGGGCCCACCTTGGGCCAGCGTGTGCCGTATCAGGGATATCTCGCACAGTGGTGGGGGTCCCGAGGCTTTGTTTATAGGTCTACTACAGGAAAGAGTGTGAAGATGGCCGTGATAGACATCTATCTAATCATTGCGCCATAAATATTCATAATTGCACCATTGCCCTGTGAGGTAAACTTTTTGTCCTGTGTATTATCTCGTGTGGAGAATACGGGATGTGTATTTTCATTATTGAAAAGATATCAAGATCTGGGTGGCGTGTTTTTTTTCTTTCTGGTTTCTTTTAAGATCCAGGAAGTATTGATTTATATTTGAATCTTCGCATCTATAAATCCTGATGAGTTTTTCATGGGTCATACAATATGCAATATCTTCAGCAACTTCTAGGTAGATAGCAATATGGATTAAAACTATTTTTTTAATGTTAAATGTCTTACTTCTGTAGTTCAGTATACAGCCGGTGATGACAGGTTTAGTTACTGCAACATTCGGTGCTATGGATGTTGCAGTTTTCTCCTGCCCTAAATAGACAAGCTGTGATATAAGTATTAAGATAATGAAATTTGGCTGGCTGTAAACTCCAATTTTAAAAAACCTACAAAGAAACCCCAGTATTCTGCATGTGTTTATGTCTGTTAATGAACATAGCCTCTAACCTGTGTAATTCTTTTTGCTATATTTAACTCTTTGTAATCACAGTTTCCTTGACTTTATGTAACATATATTCTAAATAAAGCAGCATTATTACATTCACAACCACTAAACAAATAATAGAATAAGTAATAAATAATCTTCACCAAAATATCATCAGTGATTATGACAATATTACCAGTTGGTGGTATATGCATAGTTACGTTCTTATCATAGCGATATTGTTTTTAACGGCGCATTTTATCAGCTAGTGAGCTTTCTCATACATATCAAACCATACACGCATTATTATATACCAACTGCTAAATTCTGTCAGGTGAAAACATCGTTATGATTTTCCTTATCAGCCTGATTAGCGATATCTCCAGCTATACCGCTGGTCCGAGATAAGCATTTCTGAGCTGCTAGTTGACTGAGTATAACTACGATCACCTTGAGCATATCTGCGGCATATTTCTCCTTTTTCCCAATGCTCATCTCATGACAAAAAAAAAATCATGTATCTGTCTATGATAAGAAGTAGGCCTACGTCCAAAATGTTGTTCATTCCAAAATCTCTCCTGGTATGTGGAAAAAACACACCACCTTAATTTTTTAATTTTCTTTTAAATTTCGGGTTTGATAATGTACCTGATGTTGGCGTTTGACCAAGTGAGATACTCGGAGTTTTCTGCCATGTAAAACATGACCTTCACCCGTGTAAGTGGTTTGTCATGACACACGCGCACACGCACACACGCACACACATACACGTACAAGGCCACTGGGTTAGTTCGGTGCTTCCACTCTCCAGGCAATACCTTGCAGATAACATCTGATAGTCCACAGCGCTCTATGGTTTACACCCATTTCCCCTAACCTTCTGTAATCTTTGCATTCCTTGCAATACAGACAGACAAGTGAGAGTCCAGATTATGAGGTCACTTGGAGAATTGTTGATTTGGTCTCCACTCCACGTTTGGAACTCCACTCAAATGTGGATAAATATAATGCGGTGGATAAATATAATGCTGTGGATAAATATAATGTGGTGGATAAATATGTGGGTAAATATAATGTGTAAATAAATATAATGTGGGTTAATATAGTGTGGTGGATAAATATAATGTGGATAAATATGTGGGTAAATATAAAGTGTAAATATATTTAATGTGGATAAATATAATGTGAATACATCTGTGGGTAAATATAATGTGTAAATAAATATAATGTGGGTTAATATAGTGTAGTGGATAAATATAATGTGGGTAAATATGATATGGGTATTATGTTGATGTCAATGAGTGACATGAAATTAAAAAAATTAGAACATTTTCTAATTTCAGTAGTTCTAAAGGCTAATGCTATTTTTTTCTGAATGTAAACAGTATAACTATGTAATAGAGCATACTTTGACTTCATCTTTACAGGAGAATATCTCCACACAGAAAATGAACAGGGAAATGCACCCAAACACAATTAAATTGGACACTGTTAATTTCATTATATTGAATGCTATATGACATTGTGTTAACCTCAAAGTGTCCAAATTGAAGGTATATAAACTTGGTCTGCAGAACTGGTTTCAGGACTTGCCACCATCTCGACCTTGGTTCAGTCAGTAGCCGGTTCCCAGTCCATTGATGTTATGGCACCACCGACACCCGAGGCATGATGTTATTGCAACATCAACTAGTGTAGCGTGTTCTATTGCCATATCCCGGCAGCTACCAGTGGTCATAACAAGCATTTAGAGATAATTGTGGCCGCATTCGCAGACTCCTTACAGCAGTCAGACAGAGAAATGGCCTCGCTGTACATACCTCCTGCTTTATAGGCTGGACTACAGACAGGTCTTCAAAGACCCGGCCGGCTGACTGTAGAAGCATGGAACCGATGGCGCTGACCATTTTACCAGAACAGGAAATACCAATGAAAAGGAAGGTTACGATAATTTGGGTTCATTCTTAAGAATGGTAATTTTTGATGACATTTTGAAGATCTGGGAGGTGATACCCAGACTTCACTGCTATCCCAATTAACTATCACACGTTAAATGTTCAGTTAAAAGGTCTAGGTGCTTTATGAATTCTAGACTGGCAATTAAAATAACATTTCATGTGTTTGGAATCACCTCTGAGAAGGAAAATTATGTCTATGATTCGTCTGATGTTAAATACTCAGAATTTTGCTGTCTCTTAAGACATTTACGGCCTGCGAGTCCTCTGTTAGCTTTGATGCTATCTTTGATCCATATTTAAGATACTTTGGTAAATGTTCAAGAACATTACTAAAACTTAACAATGACACATGCTTCTTTACATGGCATCGCTTTTTGATTTGATTGCGAAATGTTCTTTTAAGTATCATGGTCTTCATGAAATCTTGATTTATCATATCTTCTTTAATTAATAACATCTTTGGTATCCTATCATGTCATCTTCACGTTCTTGACCCTCTTAAAAAATCACAGCTTTGGTCAATATCATATCATCTTAATATTTTACAGCTGTTTGACTTGAACGGTATCCTCTTCACATATCACGGCTTCTTTACTTGCAATATCTTCTTCACATATCACAGCTTATAGACCTACCTACCATATCTTCTTCACATACATATTTTTTACTTACCATATCATATCTCACAGCTTAGCTACCTACTAACTACCATATCATCTTCACATACAGCTGTTTGACTTACCAAATCATCTTCATATCTCACAGATTATACCTTATCCTCTTTATTTTTTAAAAATGTTCATCGTCGCAAATGGGTGAAAGATTCCCACAGCAATGTTAAACTCCATATTCGCTCACAATTTAAATGTTCATAAAACTATACCCAAACAAAATTCAAACTAAGATTTGGTACTACAAGGAACTTCTCTCAAAACTAAATTCTTATACACATCTAAATAACAACCAAAGCACTGAAAACCCTTGCAATAAGTATCATGAGCATTTTGGCAAGCGAGTAACATTCTTCAACTATCCCAACGATGGAAGTCTTTAGTGTCGGCTGTTTGAACTGCAGCATGTGCCAAGTGTTCATACCTCTGGTCAGTTGTCCGTAGGTATGCCGAACACTTGCTAAGGGGATACTAAGGATATGTTTATTGTTGTCCATGTCCAGACGAACACAAGAGAACGCATCAGTAACGAGAGTCGCGCGCCAACGTCCAGATGAAAACACGAGTACGCTTTGGTAGCGAGAGTCTCGATGCAACTGACATCGGTTTGTAACGAGATTTGTGCAGTCCAATACCGATATGTCACGGTGCACACATGCACGTGATTGATACGCATGTTTGTGTGGACTGGCGCTTCGCATGTGAGATTGCTTGCACCTGAGGAGGGTTCAGAGATATAAGTATCAGATGAAAAGATGTACCTGAGTTATTTTTTGGGGTGGTCGATGGTCAAGGTGGTCCGGTCAAGGTAACTTTGGTTGTCAATAGTTTCCTTGATTTGTCTGGATGGATAGATTGATTGATTGATTGAATTCATGCTTTGCGTCTCAGCGGGAATATGTCTGAATGGATCGCATGCTCTTAATGCGTGGGCGGAAGAATTAATTATTACTCTTGCTTGTCAAGTTGACACAAATGCCATTGATTCTTCTCTGGCTTCTTTTCATTTCAGCGTTTGATCTAAATAAAATATGTTGATGGAATAAGTCATTAATTTAATCTTTCTCCTTGGTGGATTAACCAAAGCCACTACTCTGAGGATATTATCTATCTAGGGCATCTATGCATGCTATCAGCGTGAAGAATGTTAATATTATATTAGAATTGATTTCAAATAGTTTTAATGAGTCGAGTCATCATTTCTGGCACTTTTAGAAATACATGTACTATTATAGTTACTGGTTACGGGCCTATTATCGCCTGAAATATGGACGTTTTCCTGGATATTTTTCTTAATATGTACATCAACTTCA
>JAUTBZ010143018.1:0-12602 GCA_032361785.1 Lepetodrilus galriftensis
ATGCTTGTAATGACCATATCTATCTATGTGCCAAATTTGGTGCTTGTTTCCAAAAGTGCACAAACATGGCTTTTTTTTTAGCTAAGCGACTGGACTATAAGTGAAGGAATCGGACTACACTATTGAAAACAGCTTACAGCGATAGTTAAGAGACGGGGGTTGTGGTCACAACAATCTCTGTTAACTTGCCGTAGGGTTCCAACAGGAAATGGGCAATCTTTTGGCCAAATTAATTTGAAGATTTAGTAAGGGAAAAACATCGGAAGTACTGTATTGCAGGAACCAACGACCACAGGACAGGAACCAACGAGCTTCGAGAAACGATACCTAGGACAGGAACCAACGATCTCAGCACTGCAACGTCCTGAATGGTGTCCATCTTGATCAACTATATAACTGAATGTTTATGTATACATCTCTTACACCACAGTTGGTGTTTCTTGTAGAATAAACTGTCTGTCTGCCCCTGTGGCATTACACTCGAATATGATGCATCACATGTTGTGGTCTTTACATGTCAAAATAAGTATCAGTGACACCTTAATAACAGTGATGATTACTGTATCCCCCTTCCCCTGAAAGTATCCCCCTTCCCCTGAAAGTATTCCCCTGATAACATATTTTAAAATATAACATAAAAGTTATGGTCTACGATGGTTTTCCAGATTATTGAACGTTTGTCCAGGAAAGTAATGACATCAACTACATGACCCCAAGCCTGTTAGACAGCGGATGTGACCCCGCCTCGGGTAAATTCACGAATGATTCAGATTATTGAAGCGAAATTAAACCAGGCGTCTTGATTACAAGTTGAACTTCAGCATGAAAACAACTTTCTTCAAAGCTTACCTAAGAGATAGAACATACACATATTTTATATCCATTTATATTTATTAATACTATGCCAGGTAAAGTTAAGCTATATTTTGCATCCAGTCATACTAATGATCTAGATTTATTTCCGAAGTTCTGAATTAGAATGTCACAATCCTACCATATCAAATACATAGAGTTGAAGGTAAAAAGAAGTATACACTGGATGTATTTTAAACTATTTCTGCGTCAATTTACTGCATACTCATCTCGACTTTAACATAGGAATACTTCACCAAGAGTTATTTACAAACATTAATGTCCATGACAGTTGACCATCTTTCCGTTGCCTGATAGCTTTCAAGGTTAGAGCATTATGAAGACGGGTAAGCGGGCTCTGTTTACCCACGTTGTTATGCCAAGATTTCAAGGTGGGCATTAGTCAAATTGTCCAAAACGGTTTCCTCAAGTGATGTTTCTAGATTAGGTCCACTCTGAGGACATCCCCCTCACACCTACAACCGGAAGTTGGGACTAATGGACGCCCTGACGTATTGTCCGCATAACTGACCAAGACAACACTTCTGGAGTGACAGGTTAAATGGAAGATGCCGTCAACTCAGATAAATTACAAACACTTATATGCTAAATGAACGCAGAAAAATATAAGCTACCACTGGATTATAACAAATGTTTGGTTCCCCGGTGTGGCAAACTACTTGTGAAGAAATCTAAATAGTTTGTAGTAATCAACAAGGAAAGAATACATTTGTTTAATTTCAATATATATTTCACTGAGAATTTGCATATATAATATATGCAGTTGTTAGTAGTTCTACAGTAACCCTCTCCCTGCTGGATTAGGCAAACGCACTGCTCATTAGGGTATCAACGGTTACCATCAGCAGGGAGAGGGTTAATTGGATGAAGCAGCTTTCTCTCAATACCGCTATACATGAATAGATGCTGGATACCATTCTTTAACAAGGTACCAATGACAACCGGAACAAGGAACCTCTGTTAAACTGCGCACGCGTCGGATGGAAGGTACAGACAGAACAGATGGAAAGGAGCAGCCCCTCTGTCCAGAATGTGGATCCAACACTGTCAATGGAACACCACCTAGATGTATGCAGATATGCATCTATAGTATATGTCCACAGTAAGCACTATTAGTTCCATTACGTACATTATAATACTGCATATATTTAGTAAAGTCTTAACAGAACATAAAGTCCTAAGGAGTACGCCATACTTGCTGATAGTTTCTAGTCGATATCGAGATGGACATGTATCATCCCATTAGAGATCTAATACAACAGCCAGGATAGACCGATGTCACGGGCAGTCACGTGGGTCTTCTAGGGGATACAAACTGCTATATTAATCATGGACTAACACAGAAACGGTCGAAAACAGGTCAAATTAGATTTTCCTTTAGATGATCCATCATTTGTTAACGTCGTTTATTATCGATGTTGAAATACCGGTTATCGCTATGGCTGAAATTCTCAAGACAGTATATATAGCTGTATGAAGTAGTCCTCGTGTTGCTGATGCATGGTACAAAGATATTCAGTCTGATCTTCAGCATATTTCTATTCACGTCATCAAAGAACAGGTTGTAAATGTCAAAACACCAGCAGTTTTTCTGCAAATCAGCTGGAAGTGCGAATGCTCAATTTCTGAACAGGATCCACCATATTGTGGGTTGCCTAATCAGAAGAAAATGAATCTCTGATTACCTCTATTGTTGGCTCGGGAATTATGAATGCTATTAGTATGTCTGGCAATTACATAGAATTAGGAATAAACGATTACATTTAACAGGTTTGGTCCTCACCCTCCCGCCTAATCATGGATACTACCACGGTCGTCATTGTCCACGATTAAAACGGCCACCTTGAACGATGTCCGACTTGCTTCTCATCAAATAACGGCAGAATGAATTTTCTTACTTCGGAAAGAAATTACACCTCTAGTGCTTACACCGATTCTTCTAAATCCTAATTCGTTTTTATCTCTGCGTCGAGTTTTCTTTCAGTATTGTAGTGATGTGATTACTGACTAGGGGGACGTACTAAGTGTGTTCACACATGCTAGTAGAGCAGACAAATAGCCTTTGTTTGATGTCAGGCCGGGATATTGCCATGATCAACGAGCAGAACCTACTCACAATGCTTGACTAATGATTAAACTTTGGTAATGTTATTTGCAAGACAGGACGGAATGTCCCTATTGCCATTTGAAACCAACAGAGAAAATAGAACCATTATTCTAAGAGTAATGACGAAATGACAACATACATGGAATACAAAACCTTTACCTTTGCTCGTCAGTTAGACGTAGGGCAATGATAAACCACCCGGATGTTAGTTTAGTAATTACATTGGTTTTCCAAATTAATAACGACAATTTGTCATGCTATAAACCTTGGATAATCGCGCACGTCTGTACATATGCAAGAGAAATAGCATCCTCCAATATTTGACAGAGGTTAGGTGTAGTCATAACGGCCTAGTTTCAAGGATTAGGCACTAGTTGAATTGGTCTTCAACGCACCCAGTATTAATACAACAATATAAATACACACACTTTTCTCATAGGAAATCAATGATCATTTCAACTAATGTTATTAAGAGTGTTTTCCGGAAACATAAGGTCAGATTTTCTGAAGACTGGATGTGTGGAACTGTAAACTATCCTAGAACTTGAAGTGAGAAACAATCTGCTTGGTCAAACTAGTGGCCAGCAATCTTATCGCCTCTAGCCTGCAACAGAGACTTATTACTTGGGACACCCACAGAAGATTCATATCAAGGACACCTTATACGGTTAATACTAAACCAGCAGATCCCTCATTACCATCACCTCGACTTAGTTATCGTCAACGGCACTGAATTGGCACTAACATTTATAGAAAGATCCATGGGCTGTGTATTCCACTTTACGGGGATTCAGACGAACCTGTTCATTTAAGGAAACTAGCCTTGACATTAGATACATGTACAGCACTTTATTCAAATAATCTGCAGCTGGATGCAGGCGGACATTTCCACTCCCATTTCGTTATTTCAACACTATAAGACAACTATTTAAACTCTAGAGGAGCTCATTGACCTTTTAAATGTTATTCATCCATGGCGTGCGAATGAAAACTTAGGAAAAATGGTTTGTATTACCCAAGACCTGTGACCGATGTTAAGCAGACTAGAATCGTGGTGTTTTAAGAGATTGATAATGGTTAAGAAGCAAACTGAATTATTAACCTAAAGGTCAGCAAATAAGCTAGATTGACCAATCACCATGCACAAGCATCACTGGTCTAGCCCCACAGTGCATTCAACCGATCTATCAATCAATCGACACTGTATTGATAACGAACAAATTGAAGTGAACTGGCTCTTTTTGTACACAATATTGTGTTTCAACACCACTGCATTTGAAAGTTGAATATTTCCCATCTGGGACTGTTTGATAGATGTATTTACGCCTTTAACACTTTGCAGACATGAAGCAAGACATTGTTATCGATTATAAAGACCAAGAATGAGAATTTGAAGTATTAGAAAAGAACACTATTATTGTACTCTTTAATGACGGTAAAGACGACCTTCGAATTTGACATTGTTATGGTTGAAATAAATGAAATCTCATAAATCATTCACTTAATGGCTACTGAAACCTTACAGTGGCTATTTATGAATCACTTATACATATCATTGGCCGCTTGGAGAAGATTCTTGAAGGATAGGATCTTAACGAGAAATAAATAAATGTCTGAACGTGCCCCATGACTTTACCGCTATTAGCGCAGCGTCAATCAATTACAAACATGAGAATGGCAAATTATGCAGTGATACGTGAACCATATCCGAGTTCCACTGTAAACCAGATCCGAGTTCTATTGTTGAAGAAGTTGTTCAGGAAACAAAACTCAGGATTTAAACGTAAGACTGAACACCGGTACTAGGATCAAGCTGAATCTCAAGTCAATACGGTACTGCAGTATCTGTTTATTCCTGACTCTGACTGTCTGATTCCTAGGTTGCTAATACACCAATAAAGCTTTGTGAATTTAATCATTAGAACAAACATGCTGATTTTATATGAAATTCTTACATGTTTTAAACACGGATTGATTATCCAGTCATTATCTAGATTTGTATTTAAAAAAGTATTCCTAAAATGCAAATGAATTTTAGATTTGTCAGTAAGAGATGGAATAATGATAGATACTATTATACTACTAGTATTATATGAAACTCTGTGTAATGGTCAGTTATACACGGGAAAGGCTAACATTGAACTATACCAGCTGGAATGAGAGGAGGAACATTTCCACCACAAAAATGGAAGCACAAACTTATGACATTTGACATTTCAAGTATGTGAGAATGTACATGACAGGTTGGATATTGCAAGGATGTTACAAGAAAGTAAGCAGCACAAGAGACACAATCATGCGAGATTGTAACAAATACGTGGGAAATGTATTCGACAATGATAAACGTTACGTTCTACAATGAATAACAAACGTACTAGATCAAAGATGACAATGTTGGTTTCATTCGAAAGAGAAAACTAATGATCAATCATTTCTTAATTCTGTAAATGCAGAAATATGAAAGAAAGTCAATAGACATTTTCAGGAATTTATCGGATGAAAAATACTAATTATAATATTATAGCATGCGAATTGATGTATGCATGAACGAATTGTTAATAATTAATGTATTGTATTCAGAATATATTTTTTTCATCACACTGTTTTTCAATTGAATATTATTAATGTGTGCATTCGACTGGAATGAACAACTTTGATATAATATATTATTGAGGACTTCATGAGTAATTGACCAGAATCAAATAATCTGCTTTAATATATTTCTCTTTGGCGATTTCAAGCACTGATAGAGTATGTTGTGCCCACGCTTTATGGTATTCACAGACAGGTGGGTATTACTGGATACATACAGACTTTGACCTAATCCCCTTGGTTTGGTGTTCGACTTCGACACTCCTCGTAAGGTCAATGCATATGAATTGTATTGTAAGCGTTTTTCTGATTCATTTAATCATACCATAAATATAAATATATATACAATAATGGTAACTGAAGGTACTTAGTTTAAATTTAGTGTAAATACATTTGATTAATTATTAACAGTTGTTATCAACATTTGAGAATGTTTTGAGAATAGTGTCCCAATGCCCTTAGGTCATTCACAGTTCAAATCCCCGTTGTTGACTGCAAGGCCTCTTGTCTTCTGATGAGGAAGGATAGGGGATGGAATCCGGGGACAGTTAACGAGCAATGCCAGGGCTATTGGTCATTAGTTCACTTGGGCGGCTATCATTAACCTCACAGCTCAAGCAAGCTGGACTAAGAAGAGATCTAGAAGGATTCAACGCTGGATTTACTCAATATGTTCTTGCCCACTTGTTCCCAGATTGGCAACTGTTAATACTTAAGGCGAGCACGGGCTCGGGGCATGGACTTTACACTACTTAAACACAGCTCTATACACATAGGCGCTTTCCTTGAATGGTACCTAACGATATTAACTATAGGTAGTGTTCAAAATTGATCTTAAAAGATCTATCAGAATTGATTTGATCCCAAGTAAGAACTCGGTGAACAGACCAGACAATTCGTTCCATTTCTAAATAGTCGTCGTATAAGATCATGGTATTGAGACTTCAGGGGGTCCTCGAGCCACTGCCTAACATCTAGCTGACCGTCTCCCACAGACAGAAGCTCTTGGCTATACCTATATCAGGACCTCGACAAATACGTAAAACATCATTTGAATTGAAGCTGGTAGATTCCAGCCAACTTTATTACGTATTTGTAACTTTGGGCCATTTCACCTCTGATGTAATGTCTTTAATTTAACTGATGCCATTGGATTTCAAAGGCCAGACGCCAACTCCAGTGTGCATCACTGCTGGATCTGATTGAATGTTAGTTGAAGTACTTGAAAAACAATAATGTCTGACGTCGTGTTCCTGTTTCAAGTGATGGACAAATCGGAATGTCTACAATATAGCATGCTGTGGGGATATATTTGGAAACTTAAGCGCCGTTTGTGTATTTTTGCCACAGAAAACATGATGTATCCGGTTTACAACTTGGCGTGTAATTACTACGAGTGCGGCTTGAGGGCGTTTATTTCCGCATTATATCGACATCTGGCGCATACACGCACGAATAAGCTGTAAATGAGGTGCAGTGAAAGGCAAACTATAAGTAATATTCCTCAGATCCCCACATTTGATTGATGGGTTCAGGACGCCACTTTTCGATTAGATTCAATACACTGAACTCGTCCTACACGACAGAGGAGGAAATGCCAACTACATGGCAAGTTTATTTTTAAAACTCTAAATACAGTTAATAGAAATAGAATAATCTTCCTTGGTAAAAATGTACATGAATATTCACGAACATATTAATGGTACGAATTATTTCAGTTTCTTATTTTTATCATTTTCATATAAATGGGTTTTTTCCACTCTTTTTGTTTCTATTCCTTTTCTTTTCAATGTTGAATGTGAATAGTCTGCTAATATATTATTGTTTATTACTATTCACAAATTGCAATTACAGACTGATCTATCAAACCTTTCTTAGTATATATCACGAATCCTTTACACAAATCAGTTAGCTTATTCCACACTTTTCAGGAAGATGTCTAACGTTGAATATTAAACACTCGGTATATACTTTTCCATGTACAGTACTGGCAAACACGGACTGATGCAGTGCAGACAGGTCACTTGTGCATTGATTGGCTACACTTATAGGGGACGTTCTGTTATGTCTACAAGAGCATCAAGCTAAGACAGGAATCTAGAGAAGAACATAGGACATTGTGGAAAAGTAGTTAACCAGTGGTGACATAAAGAACCGACGAGAATGTTCTGAAAGAAAATAAAATATAATTAATGTTTTGAATTTAGAAAATAAATGTATGTGATCTATTAGTTCAATGAAATCTTTAATATAAAAGTAATAGAACAGTACATGTAGATCAAACGAAATATTAAATAGTTTTGCAGTTTCTTCTTCCTGTTTTAGTACAGGTTACACCTAGGAAATCAATACAGATATAACAGGTGGGATATGACTCATATGCTATATAACAATATTGAAGTTCAAGCACACAAATAAACAAACTGATCTACGGGTTAGCATGTCATGAAAAGAAATATATAACAAACACATTGGTCATATGTCTGTTCTGGGATGCTCTGCGGTTCCAAGTACAACTTAATCAGACGTAGATTACTAAAAAAAAAACAGTTTTACAGTTTGATTGAACAGTTAGGCTTTCTGTACATTGCTATGGCTTTCTGTACATTGCTCACGGATTGTAATTCTCAATAAATTGAATTAAGCTTTATTAAATCACCATCCATTCAGAAATGGACATTTCGGGGTTTCTTTCCTGTATGAGATAATGGTGACCTGCTCTGAAACGAACAAGTATGAGTCAATGTGGATGTGGGGGGTTAAACTCGGATGTGAATGTGCGCCTGTATACGCTCTCGTCCGTGATTTTATTATTTTTCACTTTATAATACGTATTTATATTTAATTATTTAGGCAATAGTGTATACTAGTATAACGCCTTTAAACTAATCTACATGTTTGTATGTCAAATTGCATGTAACATGATCTAGACACTTTAATAAACAATATTCTCCTTCTTCTTTTATAATAAAACATCAAGCATGCTTATTCGTATTCCAGAAGCCTTGAACCGGAAGTCGATCAATGTGTACCTAGCATGAGCCATTAGAGTTTAGTCCCTCAACTAACATTCCTAGAACTGCGATACATATGGAGAAGGGTCGGTGGAATTGGCACCAATGGACTCATCTAGTCTTCTAGTACTTGCTTATCACAGCTATATAAGACCCTCCACGTCCACGGCGAGATGCGGTCCTGAAGTCAAATTCGCCAAATGGGGGAACTGTCGTCTACAGTCAGTTGAATGAACACAGCCGTCCAAACATCCTCACATTACCCAGATGTACACTCAGGGCCTTCCATCACGCCGAGGTTCACATGTTCCCAACCAAGAAAGATTGGCCCAAAAGGAGACGTTGGCGTCTGAAAGAGATAGTTAGAGACACGTGAGCATGCGCAGAGTGGCCATTAGTACCCAGTTGACACGTTTTAACGTCAGCAGACGTGTCTAATACAGAAAAGTGTCTAGCTAGGTGACTCAAATACATCGTCACATTGCCACTCAGATGAATGATAGCGACTGCCCAACATATGTCACAACAAACAGCGACCCCAGATTGGTATATATGAAAGTCACACTCAGTACTGAAGTGGTCTGACCTTTACCTAACTCATGTTTGAAGATGTTTGTATGAAGCTGCGACGAGCGATACATATGGGGAATGTAACATAATATCTGTCACGTCAAGTTATCATGAATGCTTTTCTTTTGACGATCTAATCAAATTATGTTTCGTTAGATATCAGAACTGTCCGGTAGTACTTGGCTGCCGTTCCGACAAAGAAAATGTCCACATATAAAGTAGTTATGTGTATTTCCTAGATAGATTTAAACATATTCACCATGTATGGTGCCACACACAACAGTTGGTACCGATTCGATGGCTTACAATACACGTAATTTCATTGGCTGCCGCTCAGTACGACATTCCTCAAACTATGACCTTGTTAACTTCACTACCCATTAGACATCTTTACTTTGAGACATTGGTATGTGACAATAAGCGGTACTAGGATTCTAAGCTAAAATTTTGTATTCACACGAAGATAGGAAAGGAACCAAAACATGTACGAGTTAGCAAAGTTGAAATTATAGTTTGAACGATGTGACAATACATATTTAATTTGATAAAACATATGCGAAATATAGTATCCAGAACGTGTTCTATTAAGTTATGAAGAGGTTTCGCGTGTAGGTGTCATTTGATCGATAGAGAGGCGTAACTCGCCAGCCAATTAACATTAAATACTCTCCCATTGCTGGAAGTGAAAGATGATCGGACGATTACGTTTTACTAGCTGAAGCTTGAGATGTATGTGAACCTGTGGTTGAGGTGGACTGCACTGTCTGAACTATTGCTCATGCTACCACTAGAACGTAGAGCTATCTCAGATATCGATGATGCTACCACAAGAACGTATCTAGCTATCTCAGATATCGATGATGCTATCAATAGAACGTAGAGCTATCTCAGAGATCGATGATGCTACCACCCAGTACTGGAACTACGGACTCCGAGCCATGACATATCTAGGAGTACATCGTTTTTCTCATTAATATACTTAGAAATTATATACAGTTCATTGATATGTGTAGGCGGCTGATAATATAAATAACATTCCAGTGAAATGACTCGGGCGTAGACTACAGTGCATTACCCAATAAATACAATGATTGCATTTCACACTCCCCACTTATATCAGTATTCAGAGTTGAGGTGGCTAAAACAGGAATCCCTGGACACAAATAAAAACGAAAACGTGCTGATAGTTAATCTTTGACTCACATTGCAGTGCACACAGTTGGAATGGGGAAGTATTCGCACGAAACTGTGGTGTATTTTAATACATTATATCTTGAAAACATGTGTGGAAGTGGGTTCTGAACTATATACAGTTTATTGATGAAACGTCTTGCAATACCATTGGTCGTACATTGTCCTACGAGTAAGGGTATAGTACATTAATACAACATTGGTTCAATTTCGAAATGCTTAGATCTATTTATATCCGTAACTATCATCTCAATAACAAGCATTACACACATTTATATATTTTGGTAACAAATCTGTTCTTTATATTAACGTACAGTATCTAAGCACCAAACCTAGAGACTGAACCCATAACAACATTTCTGGAAATACGGTCTACATCGGCACGACTGTCTACCGGTATATCCAATGACATTGACTTTGATGGGTATGTGTTCCTATAATGTGTTCCTAATAGACATGCTATACTAACTAGTCTAGCAAGACTGGAGGAAATGGGTCCAGAGATTGCGCCGGGGTCACGGTTCTAAAACACGTGCATTACCATTATTCCATTGAAACTCTATACATCATTGTCCTATAGTAAAATGAAAACACATTAGCAATGTACTTATCTATGTATGACTTTCTCGCGTGTTACACATATGTAAAACCAACTAATAACATCACCAAACAGCAACATGGATAACTAACATCGATAAGCTAACAGTAAAGGCCACTATGCACTCATTGCTATTACGCTCGGATAACATTCAACCGTATATGTAGTGCATATTGACGATAAGGATGCTGTCAGCCCTGTACAAAATGATAAAGTAAACATTACATCACGAATTAGAAACTTGAAACTTGAAACAGTCGAGGCCAATCAATGGCTCTGCTATCGGCGCCAATCGAAAAATAAACACTATAAGGTGCTCTACCTTGTAGGAACCTACTCTATAACAAAGTACATCCTATTTTTAATTCATCAACAACACAAAGCAAAGTTATGAACTACCTAAGACCCAATTGCAATTTCATTGAAACAATGAGACTGTAGGAATCCCGTTAACTTCACATGAGTAGCATACTTTGGATATCATTATACTGGCAAAGTGTATTTCCTTTATTCTGCATGAATGACTTAATGGATATTGACAGAATCTATAACAAAAACTCAGATAGCTGTTGATTTGTTTTCCCAAATATCCCAGTTACAGATTTTCATGCATTTACGTTGATTGGCACTAACGACGATTTCCCTCAAGAACAGAAACACATTGCGTGTTAACGCGACAAATAACTTTGTCTGCTTGACGTAGGAAAATAAAAGTATTATATGTAACAATCTATTTAAATCATTGACTAAAAAGCCATTTATTGTTGAACTACACTGACTTTATTTCAATTACATTGCGACATTTCTAAATGAATACGATCATCAAATCAATTTATCAGATCAAATACTAAGCACTGAATCACGTTCAGGAAACATCCTGGTTGTATTTTGACACAGCCATGTATTAAACGATTTATCGATAACACTATCTTCACAGATACAACTACGTCAACGCAATGAATGAATAAGAAATTCACTAAAATAGTTATGGAGGATAAGTGTTTATACAACATACGTGCTGGGAGATACAATGCAATCGTCTACATATATTACTATAAGATAGTTGGTGCGATTTGCTAGCTTAATTAATAAACGTATTTAAAGCTCGTGACGGTAAAGACCAGCATAATGATTCGGAATATGATTAATTCCTGAGCCGATACTGGTCCATTCCTGAGCCGATACTGGTCCATTAATGTCCTTCGCACATTCCATCTATCATCCCACACACTACCTACCTATTATTTCAGAAAGGTAGCTCTCGTATGGAATGGTGGCATCAACTACTAATAAGTAGGTGGCTTTAATTCAATTCTGTTTGTTGTAGTTATGGTGTCTACATTCTCCGTCACTTCTGACAGGGACATGGTGACAGATTGCTGACAGTGATTGTGTGGGGCGATCTGGCGTCCAGATTACGAAACATTTTAAGTACGATTTCATGTTCGAGCTCAAATTTTATATGAGGATTTGTGAACAAAACTGAGTTGAGAATAAAATCGTATAAAAGGTTTCATGATCGCTGGGCCTAACCTCGAACATCAGCAGGACGAAGACGAGGTTCTCTTCCAGGAAGCTGTTGCATCATCTCTCTCTCTCTCTCTCTCTCTCTCTCTCTCTCTCTCTCTCTCTCTCTCTCTCTCTCTCTCTCTCTCTC
>JAUTBZ010143029.1:0-12601 GCA_032361785.1 Lepetodrilus galriftensis
AGAAGCATTGGCATTAGAGAGTGACAAAGAAAACCTACATCTTCTAGTCATTGATAGTTTAAAGATGCATCAGGATGGTATGGTTTTTGGAAAAGATGTTGATGGTGAGTGGTTTGCACAAATAATTGATGCAAAATATATGACATTGCTAGTATGATAAAATAATACTTTAGGAGAAAACATATGACAAAAATATATTATATAGTTATTGTACTAATATTATTTATAGTGACAATAAATGCAAATGATAAACAAACTTCTAGGCAATATATTAATTCTGAAAATATAAAATATGATGAATGGAAGAAATTACTCCAAGATATGGAAAAAATGAAAAGCTTAACAGCAAAAGACTTTTTAAGGTATATGAATTTAAAAGGTTTAAACCCAGACGATAAAGAGGTTATTCAAAAAATAAAATCACTAAAAATAAAATTATTTAATGAATTTACAAAAGAACGAATTCCTGAAAATATTTTAGAAAAAATAGAAGATGAAAGAGCTGAAAAAGAACAAAAATATAATTTTGTAGAAATTGAGGAATGTACTATTCCTATATCTAAGAAATATATAGAAGAGCAAAAAGGTAATACTGAGAGATATAAGTATAAATATATTTATCCTAAAAAATTAGATTTTGGTAAAATATCTGTAGAAAAAAGATTTCATGATGATTATAATGTAATAATGCAAGCGGTTAAGAAAAACACTTCATTGGAAATTAAAAAGAAAAAAAGAAAAAATTATTTTGATATAACTGAAATAAAATCTTATAACCATAACTCTAAAATATATATGCTTTTTGGTAAAAAAAGTATTATTACCTTTATTAATAGAAATACAAATGAACTAGATTATTTATTAGATTATTGTCAAAGAACATGGAAACAAAATATTTATACGGTTCATTCTAAATCAACATCTATCCCACCTGCTATATTGTATTTGGCTGTCGAGGAGAAGTATGTGGAAACTGCTTTAAAAATAAGTGTCTTTGCACCAGAGGGTAATTTTTTACAATTAAGTAAAAGTACTTCAGAAGCACTGGCATTAGAGAGTGACAAAGAAAACCTACATCTTCTAGTCATTGATAGTTTAAAGATGCATCAAGATGGTATTGTATTTGGAAAAGATGTTGATGGTGAGTGGTTTGCACAAATAATTGATGCAAAATATATGACATTGATAATATAATAAGATTTATAATTAAGAGAAAGGAGAAGAGAATGTCAAATAGATTATGGATAGCCCTTATACTTGTAGGTCTATTGCTACAAGCGTGTGACACAGAAAAGACAAAAAAAATAGTACAAAACGAAAATTATAACTATGTAGAGATAGAGGAGTGTACTATTCCTATTCCGAAGAGGTTTAAGGAACTTGATCCTGGTGATGTATATATATATCGTTTTAGTTATAGGGCTGATATTAAAAATTATATGAAAATTAATATTTCAAAAAATAAACAAGATGATTATATTGATAGTAAAGAAGTGTATATACAAGATAAAAGAACGCAGTTAATATCCGAGTTTAAACGTAATTATTTTAAAATAATAAAATGGAACTTGCTAGATTCGGTACAAGATGAAAGTAACTATAACTTATTTGGTTTAAAAACAAATATAGATTTAATTAATGGTAGTGAAAAAGAACTAAATTATCTACTAGACTACTGTAAAAAAACATGGAAATTCAATAAAGGAGACAAATAATGCAAAATATGAATACCCCTTTTAAACAAAATGAAGGAGAACAGATACTTTTTTATGGAGAGTTTGCTTCTATCTCTCCGGATATTCAGATGAAAGGAGGGGCTATCGACTCCTCTTTGTTGCTAAAGGCTGTAGAAGAGCATCGTGATAATACATATCTAACCGTGATGGATACCAATTACATCCCATTAAGTGCAGAGTTAAAAAAAGAGGTTACAGAGATAAATCCTAATACGCAGTTTGTACAAGTCCATAACTTAAAAGAATTTACTGAGTACTACGATAGAGGTATGGATAGAGAATTACACCCTGTGCAGAGTGTTACAAATATAGAGAGTGTGATGTTTTATGATACGATAAAACATGAGCAACCAGAAGTCAAAGCTAAAGTAGAAAAACCTAAAGAATATATAAAGGCTACAACAATATCTAGTAACGAAATGATGAATGGTTTACATAGTGAATTGGATAGGGTTATGGATTTAAAACCACAGGAGTTTTTGGATTTTATGGGTCTTGATGATGATGTAACTAGTAAAAATACTTTGAGGATGATTGATATTACTAAGATGCAATTAAATAAAGAATTTTTCCGAGATTATGCACTCCATCAAGTAGGAAAACAGCAGTAGAGAGTATAGAAAAAGTCATTCCAAGTATGCCAGCAAAAAGCATTAAAGAGGGGCTGCAAGATGGTATAGAATTTGTTCATGACATGCTAGGTGATACAGATAGAGGGCATCTAAAACTAGACTTTGAATGTACAAGCCTTGGTGATTGTCATATTAAAGGTGTTTACCGCGAATATGAAAACGGTAAAGAAGCTACAACAGAAAAAATTGTAGAACAACGAGAAGAAAGCAATGTTAGCAAGGAAGGTGCTGTCTTGGAACATAATGTGAGTAAACCTGTTCATGAGTTAGAATCAGTTAATACTCAAGAAGAACAAGAAAATACTATGGACAGTACACAAAAGTCCCAAGAGATAGTAGCAAATATGGAGCTTCCCCAATATGATAATAGTATGGATGATGGAATGGAATTGGCTTAAACTTGGGTCTTCTAGAATAAAAAACAAATGATTAGATGTGAAATAGTATATGGTATAATAAAGCAAATTTTAGACTATATAGATGAATGAACTTAGGGAGGTTTATGATGAGTAATATAACAGATAAATATTTAGGTAGAGCAGACCATTCAGTGAATAACTTTGTAAAAACATTAGAAAGTTTTGGTATTTCAAGTGCGCCAGGAGCTCAGTTTACAGCTACATATTCTGCGGGAAATAAAGCTGTAGCAGAGGAGTTAAGTAGACAAGCGTTATCAAATCCATATTTAACGCTAAAAATACAAACAGCCAGTGGAGCCATTGGTAGCGTTGTTAATATCATATCTTTAGGTCCAGATGCTTCTGGGAAAGAACAGTTTCAAGCTGGAGTTACAGGGTTTAGTGGAACAGTACTGGGCGATAGTATAGCAGCCGTTACAGCAAAAGCATTAACAACTGCAGGTATAGCTGGCGCAGAAGTCATTGGTGTTGAAGTCATAGTTGCCGTAGGGGCAGGAGCATATTTAACAACAGCAATAAATGAATTTTTTGATTACATTCCTCATATGGATGGAACAACATTACATACTAGTCATGACATATATGGAGAGTATACACTTAATACAGATTGGTCTTTACAAGATATGTTAAATGAAAGCTTGTATGAGAAAATTTTTCTGCATGGAGATAAAGACTTAAAAGAAATTTATGAAAATGGACACTCTTTTACATTAGGTGCTATAGAGAATGCAGAAGCGTTTTTTTCATATGATGCTGAAGATAATATTGTAAAGTATAATGGTACATTCGCACAAGCACAAGAAATTTCAGGAAATGCTAAAACAGATATAAGTGCAATGGCTTCATTTTTTGATAAGAGAGAATTTCTTCTTGAAACAACAACTGGTATATATAAAGTACATTCAATAGATGATTTAAGTGTAACAGAACTGGTAGCATTGGCAAAAGAAGATAAATATGTTTTTAGTGCGCTTATGCATCTTACAAAAGATAATTATATAGTCTCTGAATATCCAGTAGGCATAAATTATGATGAACGTGTGCATCAATATTCAAATGAATTTTTAGAGCAAAGAGCAAAATTTGTTAAAGAACTTACCCTAGATAGTAATCCTTATTCTCATACTTCAGATCATGCGAGCTATATTGATAAAAATCTTAATACGGTACGTACAAAAGAAGGTATGAATGTTGGCATAAGTACATCTTTTGGTGATTCTACAGATAAGCATGATGGTAAATATGTAAAATTAAATCTTTTTGGTGGTGAGGAAGCGAATACGATTAAAGGTTCTGATTCTAAAGATTATGTAGAGGGGTTAGGTGGAAGTGATACCATTTATACTTATGGAGGAGATGATATTATTTATACAAATGCAAATATTAGAGATTCTCATGATTTTGAAAATGCTTCTATTACCAATACGGTATATGCAGGGGATGGTAAAGATAAAGTGTATGGATCCAATGGTATTGATATCGTCTATGGAGGAGAAGGTGCAGATATTATTGAAGGTGGTGGTGGAGATGATAAACTTTATAGTTATAGAAAAGAAGGTAAAGAAGGTCAGCGGGATGATCGTGATAAAGATATATTAAGGGGAGGTACGGGTAATGATGAATTGCATGGTGGCAGAGGTGGTGATATACTAGAAGGTGGAAAAGATTATGATACCTATTATGCTGTAGATAAAAATATTATAGAAGATAGTGATGGGCTAGGAGAAATACATTTTAAAGATAAGATACTTGGTGCATCAGGAGAAATACATTTTAAAGGTGAAATACCGAGTAGTCCAGGAATGAAAAGCCTTTCAATGGCTCTTTATACAGATGGTAAATTTAATTATTATATGGTAAAAGAAAATTCTACATTAATGGTGACAGATATTCAATCTGGTGAATCTATTACAGTTAAAAATTTTCATTCTGGAGATTTAGGTATCACTTTAGGAAAAAAAGAAATAGGAAAATGTGATGCTAGTGAAAATAGTTATGATAAAAATGTAGAACCACCATACCCAATGCCAAAACAAAATAAGAATGTAGAAGAAACAGAAAAAAATAATACTAAAAAAGAAGGCGTTGTTTTAGATAGTAATAGTATAAAACCAGAAAGCAGTGTTAAAAAGATGAATGAAGATCTTAATAAATTTATTTTAGATCATCCAAAATTAATCAATGAAATTTTAAAGAATAGTAATTTACCTCAAGATAACAGTATGGATCATGGGATTGAAAGAGATTAAAACCAATAAAAAAATGGATAACACCATTGCATAGAAAAATACCTACACTTTTTTTTCTTTTATCTTTTTCTATGCTCTTTGCCTTTGAAAAGGTAAATGGTGGTCGTGTAGCGGCTGATGCGAACAAGGTAATAGGTAAGCCTTATGTTTGGGGTGGGAATAGTTTAAAAACAGGTGTAGACTGTTCGGCATTGGTAAAGCTTATATATGGTAAATATGGTTATTCTATCCCTCGTACAGCCGCAACACAGGTAGAAAATACAAAGAGTTGTCCTACTATCATGTCACTCAAAGAGACACAAATAGGAGATAGCCTCTATTTCAAAAATAAAAAAGGTAAAATCCATCATGTAGCTATTATCTCTGGATATGATGGAGATGGTAGACCTATTATCACCCATGCAAAAGGTAAAAACTTTGGGGTACTTAAAGAGCGTATGAGTGATAGATATGTCAGAGAATTTATAGGGGCAAAGCGATTTTACAATTGTACTTCACCTTTGGCAAATGTAGTCACAGAAGAGGAGATATCTGAAGCTATTTTATATGTGGCCAATAAATATGAGATTGATCCGTCTATTATCTATACCTTGGTATCTATAGAGAGTAATTTTTCACCCTATGTCATTACTATAGAGACCACACCTCAAATTGCACAACTATTAGAAGCACTCAGGGATTTGGGGTTGAAAATCATCACTGGAGGTACTACCTTTCACTCTAAACAAGCTATTGTCAATGTCTATGCAGAAGATCTTGCCGTTGCACAATATATTGCAGAGATTTTAAAAGAACAAGAGTACGCTTTTGATTTAGGATTGATGCAGATACACTCTACAAATTTTACTTTACAAGAGACAGCAGCACTTTTTTATCCTAAAACCAATATTGAAAAAAGTATCAAGATATTAAAAACGTGTAGGAGTCTTTTTAAATCCAAGCAAAATCAAATCGAGTGTTATAATAGAGGAGGGGGAAACCTTAGGCGTGCACTTAAAAGTGGTAGTATAAAATATCCTTATTATAAGAGGTTCCAAAAACATTACAATAAGTATTTTTAACTAAGATTAAGATACAATTATCTTTATAAAAAGGAATGATTGTGCAAGAAATGGAAATGAAACAACTCTTTGATGTTATTTTTATGATAGTGGTTAGTTTTGCAATGGTTATTGCACTTGTTTATGGTTCATATAAAGGTCTGTCCCTTGCATGGAAAAAACATAAAAGATCAAAAATGTTAAAGAAGATACAAGGATATATGAATAATGGTCAATTTCAAAAAATCATTACATTTGATCATGAAGGTTTACCTGTATTAGTTGAAATCATAGAAAAAAAAGAAAAGAAGATTATTTCATTATGAAAAAAATAATGATTATTATTTTACTAAGTAATCTATTAAGTGGATTATATGCGGCACCCTTAGATGATGTTGCTAATAAAGAACTTGCATTTGCCAAGAAGTTTTTAAAATTTGAAAAAATTCAAAAAAAACATTTATACAATTATGTAAGATTATTAAAGGCTAGATATCTAGTGGAAAAAGAAATTCCATGGGTATCTCAAAATATTTTTAATGCGATATATATAAATACACAAATGAGTTCTCTAAGGAGAGATGATGAAAACTAAGGAGATGTGGAATATAAATCGTACCACAGATTTTACTGATATTGAAAAAATTGATATTCATTTAGAGATGCAAGAAGATGGATCTGCACTTGCTATGAAAGACTCTACACATACGTTTAGGTGTAAACCACTATCTTCATTTAAATTTTTGCTTAAAAGATACCCTCTGATGATCATACCTACAGTAATACTAAGTTTTGCATTTTTATGGTTACACCCAATAGCATTTTTTATCTATGCGATATTTACCATTATCATTTTTACTGTAGCAGTTAGACGTTGTAGTATATCATCTATTGGTACATATATAATGGTCTTTTGGATTATACATTTGTTGGGTAATTTTCTTATTTTAGGAGGAGGATCTTTGGCCTCTTTATCTATAGTAATATCTGATAAACACTATTATATTCAGAGTCTCTTTTTTGGTATGTTATTAACACACATTTGGCTTTATGTACTTATATTTTTGCAACAGTATTATCATGTGTATAATGTTTTAGAGGAAGAAAATGGAGAGATATTGTCTACAGCTTGGTATATTTGGAAAAGTTGTCCTTTATGTAATCATACTTATAATCCATTTAAAAATAATTGTAAAGAACTTCAATGATTTGGCTGGTAATTGAAGAACCAGAGTACCTAAAAGATATATCAAAGCTAAATAAGAGGGTTAAAGCATTAAAAATGCTTATACCTGAGTTAACTAAAGAAAATGTATTATTTACACCTACAAAAGAACAAATACATCAAAATATGGTTATAAGTGAACCTAAAATAGTGGTTGATTATCGTGAACCTAAACAGGTTATCGAGATAACATATAGTATTTTTACAGTCTTTGATGTTAAATCACCAGATTTTCCTTTTACTTCTGAACATATGGCTTTAGGAATCGATAAAGCGACAGTACTCTCTGAAAAGTTAGGCTTACGTATTGCAAAACCAGGTGTAACATTTGATGATATGGCAGGTGCAGAAGTCCTACATGATGATATTAGTAAGATGCTTAATCTAGAAAAAATGGGTCTTATGAATATTACAGGACTTTTCTTATTTGGTGTCGCAGGTGCGGGTAAGTCATACTTTGCCGAGTGTTTTGCTGGTTCTACGGGGAGACATTTTGTAATGTTGGATTTGGCACACTTTATGTCTTTGCCTAATCCTACTAAATCAATAGATGATATTTTTGTTTTTCTCTTAGAACAAGATGAAAAATATGTATTACTTATCGATGAAATAGAAAAGATGTTCCAATTGGATGGTTCTAGTACAAATTTACTTTCAGACCAAATTTTCGGTAAGATGCTTACCTGGCTTGCGATGATTTATGAAGGTAAAGGTAATAATATTACTTTTGTTGCTACTGCAAACAGAGTAGAAAATCTTTTAAAAAATAAACCAGAGTTTGTAAGACGTGGACGTTTTGATAGACTCTATTTTCTGAACTATCCTCAAGTTGAATCCTCTGCACCAGCTATTATGACCATGTATTTGAATAAAGAAAGAAAAAATATTAAAAAAGCTATTTTACTTAAATATGAGTTATATCAAAAAGGTGATACATTAGAATCTGAGAAATTAGACTATATTTTTAACGCTTTAGTGAAAGAAAATATTGATGTAAATGTATTTATTGGGAAGATAATTACAAATGAACAAATGAGTGTAAAAAGAATGATTCAAGTAGTTGAAGGACTTATCGGAAAAGATAAGATTACAGATGCACAATACTTTATATATACGCCTCCTGAGATTAAATCATTGGTTAAAGAAGTATTACAATCATATGCTGATGAATTAACATCTAGACTCTATACACAAGAGTTAAATGTGCATGATCTTTATTCAGATAATATAGGTGCAAGACCAGTACAAGATGTATTAGAAGAAATTGTATTTAAAACACCACCACTACAAATCACTGCACCAGATGGTATAGGCCATCAACTAGCACAAGCAAAGAATATTAAACAGGGCGATAGAATCGCACCATTTACCGAGGTATCTTAATAATCTATAAAGAATAAAATTGTAAATATTAATAAGGATGTAGTATGTCAAATGAATATAATAAGATAATTAGAAAATCTATAGAGCAATATAGACAAAAAATGATACATTTATATTTGGAGATGGATAGTGATAATGATGATTTTGAAAAAACATTACAGATACATATAGCAACATTCATTCAAGCCATTAGAAAAGTAGTTCCTTTACCTACTCTAAATAAATGGGTAGAAAAGATATCTCATATAAATATGCATGGAGATTACCATAAATCTCATATAGAAGTGATAAGAAATCAAAACCAACAATATATAGATGATATCTTTGATGATATTTTCGATGATGCTTTTTTTAATCTGGGAGATGATTTAGAGATGGATAATATACTTTCTGTAAATAATGTTATTCAAAATATTTTTAATATAGATATACTACATGATACTACTTCTGTGGCAGATGATTTATCATACGCTCTTCCCGAAAATATTGATAAGTATCTAGAACAATTTAATTCCAATGAAGAACAAATACAAGAAACACAAGAGATAGAACTGTAGGTTTACTAACATCAAATTTAGTGAATAAAAGGAAAAAAATGAAACTAAACAACTATAACAGATGGATCTTAAGTAGTGTGGCAGTGTTGGCACTGACGGCATGTGGTGGTAGTAGTAATAACGACAATAATAATAGTGGTGGTAGTGATGACATACCAGCCAAACCTACCAAAAACTCTATTATACATAATGGAACAGTGTATGGTACAGTGGTCTCACCTATCACAGGGAGAGTATGGCTAGACAGGAATCTAGGGGCAGATCGTGTCTGTACAGCCTACAATGATGCACAATGTTTCGGAGACTACTACCAATGGGGTAGAGGCTACGATGGTCACCAAGATCCACATAGTGATACGAGTAGTACTTATATTTCAGATATAAATAACCCTCATCATATGTTTGTAATGCAAGCAGGATGGTTTTTATATGAAAATGTGACATTCCATAATGCAACTCTAGAGAATACTTATAAAATAAATTGGGAAAGACGTGCTGAGATAGATGCAAAACTCATTGCACGATGGAGAGCGACAGATGGGACAGGTATCTGTCCTGCAGGATTTTATGTACCTTCACACAATGATATGTTTGCAGAAAATGATACCGTATCGGATACATATAATTATGATTTCCAGTACAATACTGCAGCATTTAGGAGCTTCTTGAAGTTGCCTTCTGCGGGTGTACGTGAGTTTAAGAGAGGAACGATGAGAAATGTGGGAAGAGAGGTAAGACTATGGGTATCAAGTGCTAATTCATCTTTATTTATCGGTAGGGATACACGATTTTCAGTTGGCTCTGGTGCTAGTCATGGTCATGGATATTCAATACGATGTATTAAAGTAAAGTAAAGTAAAAAAGAGGGAGATGGACTACCTTCTTAAATTACATTTTATCGATATAAATTATCATATTTTTTACTATAGTATTGTTCAAGTTTACACGCATACCTACCTTCTTTTTTGTGCTTTCTGATTCGACAAAGCTTTTGTGATAGTTTATAAGCTTGGTAGTATCTATCGTCGATGGATCTAGTCTTATCATGGGCGATTGCCTTGATGGCTTTGAGACAGAGTTTTACTTCATAATATCTTTTACATTCTATTTTTATATCGCTAGTGTCTGGAAGCCCTATATAACGAGCAAATAGTATTTGTGTCGAGAGTATGAGTGTGAGTATGAATATATGTTTCTTCATTTTTTTCCTTTTGTTGTTTGGTTTTGTATTTGGTTTCGTAGTATAGCATAGGAGTTATTGTAAATTCGATATTATCAACACTATTTCATCATGAAAGTTAAGCTATCATTAACTCTAAATAGATTACCATTTATAAGCTAAACTACTCGTGAGGGTAAGGACAGAAAGCTACAGATCTTCCTAAAGTACTTTTAGAAGATGGCTGGGTTGCGATTGTGAATACTTATTTATGATAGTGTCCTTTTAGTGCTACGTACATTTTCATCATCAAATATCATTTTCAATCTTATATCATTAGCAAGGATTATGTATGTTTAAAATAGGAGTAATACTAATGGCTTTAAGTACATTGAGTTTTTCCAACTGGTTTACAGATTTGTTTGATAGTACACCTACACCCACCATACACATACCCGTAGACCTCACTAAAGCAGGTACATTGGTAGAGACAGAGTTTCGCGTAAATTACAAAGAATCGACGTATTTTGCATTGGATTTTGAGTGTAAAGATGTGAAGTTAGATGGGGGAAAAGATTGTAAAGAACTAGAAAAGTTTTTAGGGCTTAATGGTTATTGGTATGGGGATGGTGAGCAAATTACTGTTGCAGATTATAGACGAGCAAAAAGACATTTGGGTGATATGATAGATAAAAGTTATGACTTAGATGGGACACGTATTCCTTTACATATCAGATTAGATAAGATAGAAGAGCATGGTAAAATGACAAAGATACTAGATAAAACCTATGAGACTAAAGGATCTAATGGTGGTACTTCTAATAGTAAAGATAAGATTTATATACATATTACCTATAGAGATATTACCCGTATAGGATTAGAAAAAGGTAAATACAAACTCACAGTAAAAAACCTACAAGCCTTTGAAAAGCTTAATGGTAGACCTGTAAAGTTTAAAATAAAAAGTACTTATAGCAAATAAATTAAAATTATAAAAAGGGAAATAGAATGAATCAAGAACATATTTATACGATGACCATCAAAATGGCACAAGGTGGTACAGAACATATAGATGATGAGGGTAAGAGCTCAAACAGTAAAGGAGGACATATGTGGTATACCTTAGCCAAAGATGGAGAACAGACAGACTCTTTTGGCTTTGGTCCTCAAGAGTATCGTATTCCTGATCTATTTGGTATGTACACAGATGGTCATCTAATAAGAACTGATGATAAAAACTACCAATCAACCTATGCCACTTATGAAGTACAAATCACAGAAGAACAGTATGATAAACTTGTTGAATTTGGGGATGAGAAGAATCTCGAAGCCAACAATTTCAATGACTTCTATAAAGTAGCCTCTAACTCTTGTGTAGACTACGTATGGAGAGCGATGGAGTTTGCAGGGGTAAACCCCGATAAGTTTCAAGGTGATATGTTTCCTAAAAACAATAGAGATGATGTCAATGCACATCTCTACCAAGCCATTAATGGTTCAGCCATACCTAAAGAGGAACAAGCCTTAGAAGGTACAGCTACCGATGGTTCATTTACTGCAATATATGGTAGTACAGGGGCAGATGTACTTACTAGCACGAAAGAGACAGAAGTGGTCTATGGTGGAAAAGGAAATGATACGCTTATAGGTATCAAAAATCATGCAGATAAATTAAGAGGTGGAGCAGGATACGATACCTATAAAGTCAATGCAAACGATAGTATCAGCCGTGAAAGCTGCAAAGCTAAAATTACGGGAGATTGTCTCGCATACCTACGTCAACGAAAAAAGACTTGACCATCCATACCAATATGGCGACAATGTACATAATAAGCAATGTTCATTTCTTGGGAGTCAACTATTATGGGTATCGGAATTGCAGATTTAAGAAGTCAATTAGCAGACGTTTTGAACCGCGTGGCTTACAGTGGGGAGCGTATCACACTGGAGCGACACGGCAAAGAAGTTGTGGCAATTGTTTCGATGGAAGACTTAGCATTACTTGAAGCAATCGAAGACAAAGAAGACGCAAAGGCTGCACGTCGAGCCATTGCAGAGATGAAACGCAAAGGGGAGAAAACCATTCCCTTGAATAAAGTCAAAGAACGATTAGGAATGTAATCAACGATGACATACACAGTCGAGCTGACACGCAAAGCAGAGAAACAATTACAGAAGTTGCCCAAAGAAAACCAACGCCG
>JAUTBZ010143040.1:0-12598 GCA_032361785.1 Lepetodrilus galriftensis
AATTCTGATTTTTCTCGTTGCAGTTTCGTTTGCGTCTTACGCACAAACGGCTACTGGAACGGATGCACCAGCTGCAGCCATAGATGATAATGCGTATGATGGTACCCTAGGTACAATGGCATCAAGTAGTATTATGATCAATGGAGTACCTGGTGGAGCTACTATCACCAACATTACTGTTGATGTAGATATTGCTCATACTTGGGCTGGGGATGTTACTATCAAACTAGAAGCTCCTAATGGAGATATTTTGGGTTTGATGAGTCGTCCTGGTTTAGCTGAAACAGTTGATGATGGTACTGATTGTTGTGGTACTTCTTCTGATTTTGCTGCATCAGTTTCATTTAATGATGCTTTTGCAATTTCCGCAGAAGATTTTACTGGTGGACAAACAGAACTTCAACCTGCTCCAGGTAGTGTTGCTGTTCCTCCAGCTACTCTTGCTGACCTTTTTGCTAGTCCTGCCAATGGCAATTGGACTTTGCATGTAGGTGATTCAGGTGGTGGTGATGTTGGTACCTTTAATGCATGGACTATTACTATTGACTATACAGCAGCTCCTCCTGGAGGAGGTGGACCAACATGTCATTTGGCTTGCCCTGCAGGACCAATTACCTATAATTTAGGTTCTGGAGAATGTAATGCAACTTATGATTATACAATGGCTATCGTTGGTGATTGTCTTCCTGAGTTGATTCCTGCTCCTGCTCAGCCTGATTTTTCAGGTGATTTTGCAACAATCTTGTCAAGTCAAAATGATGGTTGTTACGGATTAACGGCTGCATCTTTAACAATGTCGTCTTTTGACTTTGGTACTGCATGTACAGCGAATCCTTTCTTTGCTACATACACTGAATTTCAAGTTCCAACTAATGGTGTAATTACTTTTGATTGGAATTATACTACAGCTGATGCTTCGGCTCAGTGGGATCCATTTGGATATTTCTTTAATGCATCTAGTACAACTTTATCTGTACCTAACATTGTAGCGGGTATTACAGCTTTGACTGCTCCTGGAACAGGAGATCAAACTGGTTCTGCAACTGTAAGTGTAGCTTCAGGTGATTTGTTCAGTTTCTTGATTTATACTTTAGATGGTCAATTTGGAGCATCTAATGTAGAGATTACAAACTTTGTATTCCAACCTGATGATGTGTTGACTTATTATACAGCTGCTCCTAGTGCAACTACACCTGCTCTTGGTGAGGCTTTAGCTGCAGGTACAACTTCTGTTAGTTATGACTTAGTTGCACCTAATGGTACAGTTGAAGAAACTTGCACATTTGATGTTATTGTTAATGAATATGCGGGAGTAAGTGCACAATTAAACTGTGTACCAAACCACAATTTCTCTTTCGATGAAAATTGTCAAGTAACTATCACACCTGCTGATATCTTACAAGGTGATAACTATGGTTGTTTTGATAACTATACTGTTAATATCCTTTCGAATACTGGTACTGCTCAAAATCCTGTAGGTTCTCCTTTAGGAAATGTTGCTGATCACAGTTATGTTGGACAAAGTTGGACAGTACAAATTATGTCTAACTTAGATCCTTCTAACATGTGTATGGTTGATGGTGTTCAATTCTTTGATGGAATTGCTCCTGTTATATCTTGTGGTGATTTGACTCCTGTAACTGAATTTACTGGTACTATTGTTGACGGTCCTTATGGATTAGATTTAGCTAATGGTGGTGTTGGTTGTTGGGATGGTGTATCTACTTTCTTAGATGAAAGTCACCCTTATCAGGCTTATACATTTACAGTTACAACTGCAGGTTCTTACTCATTTGAAATGGGTGGAATTACTGATGGTTTAGCTGCTGTATATACAGGTACATTTGATCCTGCAGATATCTGTACTGGATTTATTGCTGGTGATGATGATGGAGGCACTGGCCTTAATCCTTTAGTTACAGTTGATTTGACTCCTGGTGTTTATACTTTTGTTGCTACTAATACTAGCTTCCCAGGTGGTGGTTCTTTTGGAGACTTCACAGTTTCTATTGATGGACCTGCTCAAGTAGAGGTTTCTTCTGCTGATATCACTATTTCTTGTACAGAAAGCGTTGATAATGTTGCTTTACCAACAGCTACAGATAATTGTAGTAGTGTAAACAATATTTCAATTAACTTGATTTCTCAAGGATGGTTGGATAATGCTATGTGTGATGATGGTAAGAAAGTTTACCAAAGAACATATAGAGCTGTTGATGAGGCAGGAAAGCAATCTGCTCCTTGTACTCAAACAATTACTATTACACAACCTACTATCACTTTCCCTGAGGACATTACTTGGACTTGTGATCAGTATGCTGCTCATCCAGGAATTGTTGCTGCTGCAGCTTTGCATGGTAATATCTCTGACTGGGATACTGGTGATGTTCAAAATGACATCGATGTTAACCCAGCTATGTCTTCTTTTGTTTTGAATAATACTGGTTCAGGTCTTCCTTCTCCAGTTGGAACAAATGATAATAGTTGTAACTTCAATGTTGAACATACTGATCAGACTTTCCCACATTGTGGTGGAGCTCCAGGTGTATTGAAGATTCACAGATTGTGGACTATCACCAATATTTGTACTGGTGCTATTCAAACACACACTCAGTTAATCGTTGTAGCTGATATTGATGCTCCAGTAATGGACTTCACTAACTTAGCTGCTTTCTCTACTGATGCAAATGGTAATGTTACTTTAACTGTTAGTGCTAGCGGAAGTTACCCTAATACTTGTAACTCTACTAGCTTTATTCCTACTCCAGGATTCTCTGATAATTGTTCTGGTTTAGATATGACTACAATGTCTGTTACAACACCTGCTGGTGTATTGACTGGTATGACTGCTAATGGTGGATTCATTCCTGCTCCAGGTTTAGCTGTTGGTGTATATACTGATGGTTTGACTTACCAAATTACAGATAATTGTGGTAACACTGCAGAAATGCAAGTTACTTTAATCGTTCAAGACGATGTATCTCCAACTATGGCGTGTGATGCTCATACTACTGTTACTTTAAATAGCAACGGTGAAGGTATCCTTTTGGCTACTAGCCCAGATGATGGAAGTACTGATAACTGTGGAATCGACCACTTCGTAATTAGAAGAATGGCTAATAACCCTTCTTGTGGTGTTCAAGGTAACACTACATTTGATTCTAATACTGATGGACATGATATTTATTCTTGGGGTCATAACTTGAGCTACAAAAATAGTTCAAGCCAAACATTACGTGATAGATACTGGAATTATGATGTTGTTGACGAAGGAAAGTATGTTACTTTCTGTTGTGATGATGTTTCTGCTGGACCTCAAATGGTAGTTGTTCGTGCGTATGACGTATACGGTAACTATGGTGAGTGTATGGTTGAAGTTACAGTTGACGATAAGACGGCTCCTACTTGTTTAGCTCCTGCAGATGCTCAAGTTGATTGTAATGAGTTTGATATTGACAACTTAGTTGTTAATTATGGTGATGTTGTTGCTGCTGATAACTGTTCTTACGATGTTGTAGAAACGGTTAACGATGGTCGTAATACTTGCCATGCTGGTACAGTGATTCGTACTTGGACTGTAACTGATGCTCAAGGACTTGTTAGTACTTGTTCTCAGCATATTACTGTTAACTATGTACAGAACTATTCTGTTAAGTTCCCGAATGATTTGAATGTTATTGCTTGTACTTCAAATCCTTTCGATACTATTTTACCTATATACACAGATAATGATTGTGAAAATGCTTCCTTCTCTGTATTTGATGAAGAAATAACTGCATCTCCTGGAGCTTGTAGAAAGATTCTTCGTACTTATAAGATTTGGGACTGGTGTGATGATACATTTAATTTTAGTAACTCTACAGATGCTGACTTTACTCGTATTGACAATCCTGATTACACACTTATAGGTAGAACTGGTCATACTAATGCAATTAATCACGGTCGCTTCATTTATACGCAAGTAATCATGGTTACAGATAATGACCTTCCTACTATCGAAGTCATCGAAGATGAGTATTGTGTTTCTCCTGGTGGATGTACCAAGACTGTTGAATTAAAAGCTAAAGCTCAAGATGCTTGTTCTGGTGATAACATTGAATTTAGTTATATCCTTTACCTAGACTTAAACGGTGATGGTGACTATACAGATGTAGGTGAAACTACTTTTGATGATGATTTGGGTGCTCCAAACATGATTGTGACACACAATGGTGGATGGGCTTTTGCCAAAATCACTTTATACAACCAACCAGTTGGTGGAACACACAATATTAAGTGGTTTGCTGAAGACAACTGTGGTAATTTATCTGATGATAGCTTCGAGTTTGAAGTTAAGGATTGTAAGAAGCCTACTATAGAAGCAACTGATGCTACTGTTAACATCATGGATGATGGTAATGGTGGAGGAATGATTGAAGTATTCCCTGGAAATCCTGTTAATTGTTATCAGGCTGGTCCTGGAGAACCTCAGATTTGTGCTTGGAATCCTAATGTAGGTGACAACTGTACTCCTGATGACGAGCTTATTATCCGAGTGCAAAAAGCTGACGGACCAAATGCTGGTTCGACGCCTCCTGTTACTGCTACAAGTGTTACTTATACTTGTGCTGACTTAGGTGGTTTGACTTCCGTTGAAAAAGAAGTTGAGTTATGGGTTGGTGATGAAGCTGGAAACTGGGACTTTATTACCGTTCTTGTTACTATTGAGGATAACATGGGTATTTGTGGTGGAACGCCTATCGCTGCTCCAATTTCTGGTGCCATCACTATGTATGGTAATGATGCAGGCGTCGAGGGTGTTTCTATTGAACTTACAGACATGACTAATAACTTACCTGCTGCTTCCACTACTACTCCTTCAAATGGAGTCTATGGTGTTGCTGGTTTACCGAACCTAAACTATGAAATTAAACCTAGTATGGATGGTACAGGTGCTTTCGCTAAAAATGGTGTAAGTGTCATTGATTTACTACTTATTTATCAAAAAATTCTAAGTGGTGCCCCATTGACGAAGTACCAAGAACTTGCGGCTGACGTAGATAATGATGGACAGGTTCAACCTTCTGATTTAGTAATCATTCGGGATTTGATTTTGGGTAAATTAAATGCCTTCCCTGATGTGCCAGCTTGGAGATTCTATGAAAAGAATTGCGACATCAATCAAGGGCCTTGTCCTGAAATAATTGATATTCAATCACTTTCTTCTGAAGGCGTAAACAATGCAGATTTTGTAGCCATCAAAATGGGTGATGTCAGTGGAGACGCTTCCGCAAATATGTACTCAACTGTTGATGATCGTACTTTTGGAGAATTGATTTTAAATGCAAATGACAGAATGTTAGCTCCTGGCGAAGAAGTGGCTATTACGCTTCAAGCAAATAGAGAAGACATCATTGCTTACCAATTCACTTTGAATATCGGAAGCATGGAGTTTGTAGATGTAACTGGACGGAATGTAAGTATTGATAACTTTGGAATCCATACAGATAGAAATGCCATCACGACTTCTTGGACTGGCCAAGAATTAAATGGAGAAGTATTTACAATAATACTTCGTGCAACGGAAACTATTCGCTTAAGTGAAGCATTGAGCTTAACAGGTGAAATCACGCCAAGCATGGCATTTGATACCAACAAAGACAAGCAAGAGGTTAAGTTAGCTTTCGACGGAAAAATTGTGGACCAGTTCACTTTATTCCAAAACGAACCTAACCCTTTCAGTGATAGAACTCAAATCATGTTCTACTTACCAAATGCAACTTCTGCTACAATGACTATTTATGATGCAAGCGGAAGAACACTCCAAACTATCAAAGGAGATTATCCTAAAGGTAGAAGCCAAGTGTCTATCGTCAAATCTAATTTGAATGCTTCTGGTGTCCTTTACTACAAGTTAGAAACGGAAACAGATGCTGCTATCAAGAAGATGATTATTATGGAATAATCACTTTCTTGAAATTGTTAAGAGGCTGTCTCCACAAAGAGACAGCCTCTTTTTTTTATATAAAGGGGGTGTTTTTCTGACATACACGTTCTATGCTTAATTACTTGTATTTTTCCGAAAGGAAGCACACAAAGAAATCAGATATTTTGAACTTTCAATCAGTTCCCGTATCTTGCGATACAATACCACTATAATTCACACATATAACATCTACACATAATCTATAGAGCATATATCAGCTTATTCCTTTTACTATCCTTCACTTTTCAAGCCTTTGGGCAGATAAGTGTTCGGGTAGACGACTCTCATCACAGATATGGAGCTGGGGATACTATCACTTTTACCATCAATTCGGGTTCTTCAAGTTTTATTAATTATAATATTATTAAAGATCCTTATTTGGGCAATATAAAATCTGCAACAATCTATGTAGAAGCTGGTGAAGATCATGAAGTTAAATTCTTACCGACTAGTATTGGAACTTATATTTGTGAGGTCGCTCATGGCGAAGATAAAGACGAGGTGGTCGCTGTTGTTGATTTAAAAGATCTCCAACCAGTCGAACCAATGCCTAGTGATTTTGAAGCACATTGGGCAGACATTCGAAGCCAACTTGATGAAGTTCCTATCGATGCTGAAGTAACATTAGACACGTCTTTTCATTCTCCTTATTCAACTACCTATCAAATTGAATTAGGAAATATTGATGGACGAAAAGTCTATGGATATATGAGTGTACCAAACAAAGCTGGAGCATTCACAGGTATTATCCAATTTCCAGCTTTTGGTAATTCAAGTGCGACTTCGCCTAATCCAGGACTAGCAGAACGGGTTGGTGCAATTGTCATTTCCATTAATATTCATAATTCGCCACCAGATGTCAACCTGCCAGATAATGAATTATACAATCCAGACATTGCAACTACCGACACTGTTTTTTATCGGTGGGCCATTTCGGCGGGAATGCGGGTTATTGATTATTTAGAAACTCGATCTGATTTTGACGGAGAACACATTGCTGCGGTGGGCGTCAGCCAAGGCGCTGGTCTAGCCTTCTTATTAAGTGGTATTGATGAACGTGTCGACTTATTCATCAGTAGCAGTCCTATTTTAAGCCAACACAATGGTTTAGCATATGGCAAACCCAGTGGCTTTCCTGTTTATATTAAAAATAGTTTGAACCAACCAAGCGAAATAGCAAGAATACTCAACGCCGTAAAATACTACGATCTCGTCAACGCTGCCCAAAATTTTAAAGGCAACGCACTCATCCATGTTGCTTGGATGGATGAGGTCACTGCTCCTGAAGCAACATTCACGGCCATAAATCAATTAGAAGGAAAGACTGTAATTTTTAATAATCTTTATGGCAAACACAAAAATACTGCTGTTGATTTTTGGGACGCCCAATTTAGTTTCCTTAGAAGATATTTTCCAATAAATAATTCTTGGCCTTGGCCTTCTTTTACGACTTCTCGGGAAGCGGATGCTGGTGCTGATTTCACGGCTCCTTGTCTTTATGCAAATATTAACGGCACGATAAATTTTAACGGAAGTACTAATCCTTCTAATATTCCAGTACATTGGGAAATGGCTTCTGGTCCAGGCACCGTAACTTTTGACAACCCAAATACTTATGCGACAAGCGCTCAATTTTCTGAACCTGGTGAATACAAATTAAGATTTGTCGGAGAAGATAGTTCTATGCTACCAAGTGATTCTGTATATGCTTCGATCCAAGATGTCATCATACTTGATGTCTGTCCCAATCATGATTGCCTAACGCCCAATTTTACTTCTAACGCACAGGACGAAGAAGTTAGTTGTGAAGAGTTGGAAGAAACATTATCCGAATGGCTAGAAGAAAATGGGGAGGCTCATTTAAGTAATGATGCGAATGTGTCCTGGACTAATAATTATACCTCCTTAAATCAAACTTGCGATACGACTTTTCTAGTTCAATTCATTGCGACAAATGCCTGTGGACCTTCTGATACAACAACTGCTACCTTCCACACTTATGATAACGATCCGCCTGCTTTCGCAAAAGAAGCTAGTGACAAAACCGTTCAATGTGACGGCAATGGAAATCAACAGGATTTGAATTTATGGCTTGCGCAAAATGGTGGAGCAACCGCCACGGATTGTCATACTATTACTTGGACGAATAATTTTGTCTTACTTGGTAGTAATTGCAATCCAGATGCTACTGTGACTTTTACGGCAACGGACGAATGTGGTAATATTAATAATACTACGGCAACATTTAAAATTGAAGACACTACCCCACCGGCTATAAACACGGAGGCATTTGACCGAACCGTGGAATGTGACGGTCAAGGAAACACAGAAGAATTAAATTTATGGCTTGCGCAAAATGGTGGTGCTACAGCAACAGATATTTGCAGTGAAGCTTCTTGGTCAAATGATTTTTCAAAACTATCAACTGGGTGCAGTGCTTCTGCTACAGTTCATTTTGTGGTAGCGGATGAATGTGGTTTAAAAAGTACCACTTCTGCTACTTTTAAAATTCAAGATACGACCTCACCTACAATCACAACGCCAGCCAATGACAAAATTGTACAATGCGATGGCTCTGGAAATACGGAAGATTTAAATCAATGGCTCACAGAGAATGGCGGTGCGACTGCCGAAGATAATTGCCATACAATTACCTGGTCTAATGATTTCACAGAAGTCAACACCGACTGCAATCCATCTGCCACCGTTATTTTTACGGCTACAGATGAATGTGGCAATAGCTCAAAGACTGTAGCTACATTTAAAATTGAAGATAAAACGCCTCCAAAAATCACAACACCTGCCTCTAATTTATCTGTCCAAACGGATAACAATGGCAACCAAGAAGATTTGAATCAATGGCTTGCGCAAAATGGTGGGGCAACAGCAACTGAAGCATGTAGTTCTATCACTTGGGCTAATAATTTTACAAATATTACAGAAGATTGTAGCCCTTCGGCTACGGTAACTTTTTCGGCTTCTGATGAATGCGGAAATACAAGCCAGACCACTGCCACTTTTACTATTATAAAAACCATTCCTCCTACAATTACAGATCCAGCAGTTGAAAAAATGGTAGCTTGTGATGGAACAGGAAATCAAGATGATTTAAATCAATGGCTTGCGCAAAATGGTGGGGCAACAACTTCAAGTGATATTATTTGGTCCAATAACTTTTCGGGTTTAAGTGAAGGTTGTATCAGAGAAGCAAAAGTCGTTTTTAGAATTACAGATGACTGTGGCTTAATGGATTCTACTGAAGCTGTATTCAAAATCATAGACACATTCCCACCAATTATTTTGACACCTGCAACAGACAAAACAATTAATTGTGATGGCTCTAACTATCAATTCATTCTTGATTCTTGGCTTGCGCAAAATGGCGGGGCTAGCACCATGGATCTTTGTAGTGGCATCACTTGGTCCAATGATTTTACAGAAATAAATGACGGTTGCAATCCTTCTACAAAGGTTACTTTTGTGGTATCGGATATATGTGGACTAAAAGATTCAACTTCTGCTATCTTTACACTTATTGACACTTCAGATATTACTTCCTTGTCGTCAGCAAACAACCTGACGATTCCTTGTGCCACTGACAACCTAATCAATTTAAACGAATGGATTGATAATCATGCTGGTTCTATTGTTAATAATACTTGCCAAGAAATAACTTGGTCTAATGACTTTTCTGGCCTGCCTAATACTTGTAATCCTAGCACAAAAGTCAATTTTATTGCGAAAGGATCTTGCGGATTCCAAGATACGGTTTCAGCTGTTTTCATGATACAAGATTCTATACCTGTAAGTTTTGAAAATCCAGCCAAAGACACCACTGTCGAGTGCAATGGAGATGGCAATCTAGAAGATCTAAACCAGTGGCTTTTAAGACATGGGGACGCAACAACCCCAAGTTGTCAAAATACAACTTGGAAAAACAAGTCCTATGATTTCGTTGGGGAACAATGCTCTACTTCTGCTTTAGTGACTTTTGTTGCAACCAATACTTGTGGGTTTGAGGATTCTATCAAAGCTACTTTTAACATCATTGATAATACACCTCCAATTATTGAGCAAGAACCTGACACTCTATTTTTAATTTGTAATAAAGCAGAAGACTATCCAGAAATCCAAACTTGGCTAGAGAACAATGGCGGAGCACTTGCTAAAGACCTTTGCAGTGATATCACTTGGACTTCTACTGGAAGCGACATCACTTGTGAAGACAGTATTCTAAAAGTAGAATTTTTAGCCATTGATGAATGTAATAATAGCAGCAGCATCATTGGTATTATTAAAATGAGAAAAGCTGTAGCTGTTTTTGATATTGATGAAGGTGATGACATTTTTAATTTCATCTCTGCTGCGCCCAATCCATTTCGGGATCAAACGGTATTGTTATTTGAATTGGGTCAATCTACAAGTCTTACCTTTTCTTTCTACAGCAATCTTGGAATTCCAATCCGGACCATTGAACAACGTTTTCTTGGGGGACCTAACCAATTTGTAGTTCCAGCTAATCTAATCCAGCAGACAGGGCTCTTTTATTATAAAATTGAAGGCCCTCAGATTTTGCATATTGGTAAATTGATTTTGCAAAATTGATTAAAAGCAAATTTGGGGATGGAATGTGTCTATGAATAGCAAGTAATTTCATTTTTAATTTGGGGTTGATTCCACACCCAAATTTGCTTAATGGACCATCGGCAACTTGGCTGCGGGGGCGCAAATTTGACCTCGCCAGCGAGGTACAAAAGCGGCGTACAAAAGCGGCGTACATAAGCGGCATACACAACAAACAGACAAGCAACACAAAAACAAATCGATTTCAAGATTCCAACACTCAAGAGCATCTACCATGTAACAGAACACGTGGAAGCTGTACCCGGCTGGCAGGGTCAAATTTGCGACCCATGAAAAACAAGTTACCCAATGCTGTTAAAAGCAAATTTGGGGATGGAATGTGTCTATGATAGCAAGTAATTTCATTTTCAATTTGGGGTTGATTCCACACCCAAATTTAGGGATGGAATTTACCTAGTTCATTTTTCTTTGGATTAGTGATTATTCCCTCTAAAAGGTATAACCTCATACTTAAAACCATTCAACAGTTTTAGCAACCATTCAGGCAAGATTTTCTTATTTTTTTTGTACCTTTGCGAGGAAATTAAGGAAGAATAGAATAAAAGGAGAAGCGCTCCTTTAAAGAAATGGCATTTTGATTAGTATAGACTAACAAAATCTGAGAAGACAACCATTTCTAAACGGCTGAAAATCAGCCTTTTAATAGCTCATCTACTTCGTTTTACCTTTCTTATTAATTTTGAATCTCGTGGTGTTTTTTGCGCAAGCTACTTAAATACCATATCGTAAAATTTAATAAATAATGGGTAAACAAACACCTACCACCGTTTCTTTCAATCTACCTGATGGAAGAGAAGTTATCATCGAAACTGGAAAATTAGCCGCACAAGCAGATGGTTCTGTTGTCGTGCGTATCGGAAAAACAATGCTTTTTTGTGCAGTAGTTTCTGCGCCAGAAGCTAAACCTGGTCAATCTTTCTTTCCACTTTCTGTGGACTACCAAGAAAAATTTGCGGCTATCGGTCGTATTCCAGGAAACTTCTTTAGAAGAGAATCTAGACTAAGCGAAAACGAAATCTTAACTTCAAGATTAGTGGACAGAGCTATGCGTCCATTTTTCCCTGACGGGTACTTGAACGAAACACAGATTATCATCAATTTAATCTCGGCGGATGAAGAGACGATGCCTTCTGCTTTTGCTGCATTGGCGGCTTCTGCGGCTATGGCTGTTTCTGATGTACCTATTACAGAGATGATTTCGGAAGTACAAGTAGCTAAGATTAATGGTCAATGGAAAGTGAATCCTTTGAGAAGTGAATTGAAGGATGCTACGATTGATTTAATTGTGGCTGCTACGATGGATAACCTTTGTATGGTCGAAGGAGATGCACATGAATGTTCTGAAGCAGAATTGATTGAAGGAATTAAAGTGGCGCATGATGCGATTAAAGTACAAGTGAAAGCGCAGCAAGAATTGGCGGCGAAGGTTGGAGATAGAGCTATCAAGCGTGTTTATGAGCCAGAGCCAATTAATGAAGAGGTTTATAGTTATGTAGAAAGAACAGCAATTGATGCAGTGAAGTCTCTTGCGAGAAGACCAACGGAGAAGAAAGAAAGATATGCTTCATTGGCTGCTATCAAAACTGATTTGGTTGAAAAATTTGCAGCGGATCACGATGAAGATTATGTCGCTCAATATGGTGGCTTAGTTAAAAGTTATTTTGACAAGGTTAAGAAAAAAGGTATCCGTAGTGTTATCTTGGATGAAGGTATCCGTTTGGATGGTCGTTCGTTTGATGAAGTTAGAAATATCTGGTGTGAAGTAGATTATCTACCTTCTGCCCATGCTTCTGCTATTTTCCAAAGAGGTGAAACGCAAGCTTTGGCTTCGTTGACGCTCGGAACTAAGCGAGATGAGCAAATGATTGATGATGCATTGGATTTCCATAATCGTAATTTCATTTTACATTATAACTTCCCTGCATACAGTGTTGGTGAAGTGCGCCCGATGCGTGGACCTGGACGTCGGGAAGTAGGACATGCTAATTT